>JBBPFJ010001196.1:0-20108 GCA_037975025.1 Excoecaria agallocha
TAAGATTTAATTAGCTTACACAATAGAGTACATTAGAATTAATTTCCACTTATGAACGTTGTAAAAAGATTAAAATTGAGTAGTAATAGTGAGTAATTTCAATCAACATTCCTCGTGGGATCGATATCTGAAGTACTATAACTGGTACATCGTATACTTGCGGTATTTAAGCTTTTAGAAAAAGCATAACATCTACCATCATTGATGAAAAAGATAAGGGTAGCTTTATGGATTGCCCTAAGTTGTTAACATGTTGAAGAAGATGAACTTCCTGTATGGTGATAGTTTGAGCAAGAGGAATTACCAAGATCCTCAGACTATTATAGCTGCTAAGGGTCAAAAGGATAAGAAGGGATTATGTTTCATTAGTTTTAGTTAGAAAAGTAAAAAGAAGGAGATGGAGAGGGATTCCACATATCTCTTAGAGCTTTATCGCCAGCTTTAGGTATTTGCCTTTACTGTAGGGGGAATGAACCTCAGTTAATAAGGGATAAGCTAGTGCCATGATTTGAGTTGTTCAATAATATCTTCAACTAGGAATAGGGAACTATGAAGCTAGTTGAGGATATTTGGGATGAAGAGATTATGTTGCATCATTCAACTTGGGACAAAGAAGCAGCCAAAGAGATTTTGACAGAGAAGCTCAAAGTCGAGGATCCACTAAAGGCTGAGGCTGGAGAGACATCCAAAGCTACCAAAAATGAAGATGATGCTTTTATTGATATTGTTTATATTCTTGAACTTTTTAATGAGAACATTGATTACTCTTTTGATTATATTAATAAAATGAACAATTTTGCTTATTTGTGTGATTTTTTTTATTTCAATATGCATAATTATGATTATGAACCATTCATATTTGACATTAACTTGACAAACACATATTCATTTATTCTTGGAACCAAATAAAATCTAAAAAAAGTTATTTGCATCAAACATAACTCTTGAAAAAAGAGAAATTTTTAAGAGAATATTAAAAAAAATGAAAATTTTTTGCCTGGACCTATGAAGATATGCCGGGAATAAATCAGGAAATCGTTGAACATGCCATTATAATATATTTAGGGTATAAGCCAATTAAATAGAAGCTCAAAAAAACTTAGACCAAAATGGGTAGAGAAGGTTAAAAATGAGGTCAGGAAGCAGATAGAGGCTAAGTTCCTAGTAGAAGTTTAATATCCCATGTGGCTAGCACATATGGTTCCTATAGCAAACAAGGATGAAAGAGTTGAGGTCTATATGGATTATAGGGATATAAACAAGTCTTATTCCAAGGATGATTTTTCTTTGCCCCACATAGATGTCGTGGTCAATAGTGCAGTAGCCTATGCCATGTATAGTTTTATGGATGGATATGTAGGGTATAATCAGATTTTAAACAAGATAGTGCATCATATTAAAATAGCCTTTATAACTAAATAGGATACATATGCCTATCAAGGTTATGCCTTTTGGGCTAAAGAATGTAGGAGCTGCCTATCAAAGGATGGCAACTAAGATACTGGATAACTTGAGTCATAAGGAAGTGGAGGAATACATGGATGACATGATGATTAAGTTAGTTACCCGAAAAGATCATTATGAGGAACTAGAGAAGTTTCTTCAAAGGATTGATTAGTACAACCTTTATTAACTTGAAGAAGTGTATCTTTGGAGTCACCTTAAGAAAGCTTTTAGGGCATGTAGTAAGCTAGAGAGGTATAGAAGTAGACCCCGACAAGGTAAGAGCCATTAAGGAAATGCCAGTGCCCAAAAAAAAAGGAAGTTAGAGGATTCCTAGGGAGAATTCAGTATATAAGTAGGTTCATAGCCAAGTAAACTTTGATCTGCGAGCCAATATTCAAGCTGCTAAGGAAGTATTGACCAATAGTGTGAAATGATGATTGTCAGAAAGCATTTGATACCATCAGGGAATATTTGCTGCATCTACCAATGTTGAGACCACCTCAGGCTGGTAAACCTCTAATTTTATATCTATCCATAAAAGATAGTTCGGTAGGAGCAATGATGGCTCAAAAAGATGATTTTGAGATTGAGTAAAAGATGATTTCAAGATTGAGTATGTAGTGTACTATCTCGGTAAGAAATTTCTCGCCCATAAAACAAAGTACATATAAGTTGAGAAGATCTTTTTGGCAGTCATATGGGCATTTAAGAAGCGAAGACACTACTTCCATTCCTATAGGATATAAGTGGTGGCTAAAGAAAACCCTCTTAGGAATTTGCAAGAACCACCTTTACTCTTAGAAAAGATGGAAAGATGGTTAATCCTCTTACAAGAGTTCGACATATAATATATGACTAGAAAAACTATTAAAGGGGGAGCAATAGCAAAATTTCTAGCTGATCAACCTTTAGAGGGAAGGGAGGTGACCTATGAGTTTCCTGATGAACATATCATAGCTATAACGATGCAGGGTTGGCAGATGTAGTTCAATGGTGCTGTGAACAACAAAAACGCTAGAGTAGAAGTGATCTTGGTAACCCTAAAAGGAGAGAAAATACCAATAGCTATGAAGCTGAGGTACAAAGCCACTAACAACGAAGCTGAATATGAAGCCTGCATTTTTGGATTAGAAGCCTTGATAGCTATGGGGGAAAAATTCGCTGAGGTATTCAAAGATTTATCTTTGGTAATTTACCAAGTGAAGGATGAATGGATAGTTAAGGAAGAACAATTATTGCCTTATCTCCAATGTCTGAAAGATTTGAGCAGTCAATTTAGGTTTTGCACTTTTTGATAAATACTTAGGGAAAAAACTAGTTATGAGATGCTTTAGCCACCTTGGTGTCAATATGGGATAATCCAAAAAGGTAAGTATGAAGCCTGTATTGATTTCAAGTTTTGATGAGTCGTGCTTTGGATATGAAAAAATCACAGATATTGAAGTGGATGATGGGAAACCTTGGTATTATGACATTCAAAAATATTTGGAGAAGCTAGTGTTCCCCAATAAAGCCACTAAAAAGGATAAAAGAATGATTTGTAAGCTATCAATCCAGTTCATCACCGTAGGAGGAGTGCTCTATAAGAGATAGCTTGATGGAATTCAATTAAGATGTTTGGATGAAAAAAGCAAGGAAGATTATAGAGAAAGTGTACGCGAAAGTATGTGGAGCCCACATGCATGGTTTAGCCTTAGCTGAGAAGATCTTGCATTAAGGATTCTTTTGGCTCATAATGAATAATGATTGTTCCAAATATATCAGAGAATGCTAGCTATGCCAACAGTATGCAAACTTAAGGCATTTACATATTTTAAAGTTATGTAATCTCACATCACTATGGCTATTCACCCATCTACTTCAAATGGGTATAGGTTCATCACAGTAGCCATCGATTACTTAACCAAGTGGATAAAAGCTGAGTCCTTCAAAAAGGTAGATGCAGGGAATATGGCTAATTTCATCGAGAAAATTTTGATATATAGGTACGGTTTGCCTCATCACATCATATCAGATAATGGATTACAATTCTCCAGGGAAACCAGACATATGCTTATCAAATACGAGGTTTAATATCATAAGTCTTCTCCTTACAGACCTCGGGTGAATAGTGCTATTGAAGCAGCTAATAAGATTGTTAAGAGGATTCTGGCTAAAATGGTTCGAACTTATAAGGATTGGGCTGATAAGCTACCCTTTACATTGTAGGGTTATAGGACTATAACTAGAGCTTCGATGAAAGCTACTCTATTTTTCTTAATCTATGGGACAGAAGAAATACTATCAGTAGAGATTGAGCATCAATCTTTGAGAGTGGCTTTAGAAGCCAACATACTGGAAACTGAATGGGTAAGACAAAGACTATCACACTTTAACCTATTAGATGGGGATAGGATGAGCATGTACTATCAGAATCAAGTTTATCATAAGAGGTTTGCTTGTTCATTTGGGAAGAAAGTTAGAAAACACCCACTAAAGGATGAGGATCTGGTGTTTAAGCAGATGAGGCCGAGAATCCCAAATATCAAAGGAAAGTTTAGGCCCACATGGAAAAGATCATTTATGCGTAAAAAGCTACTATCAAGGGTTACTATTTTATCAAATAGTGATGGCAATGAATTCAAAAAATCAGTGAATAGAGATAGACTAAAAAGGTTCCATGGCTAAGACAAAAGATAAAAAAAAAGAGAATAAATGCCTTACGAGTCGACAACCAAAAAATAGATGGCCTTGGTAAAATTGGAAGGCTCATCAAAGTGAAAATCGAAAAAAGGCATACTAGGCAAAAATTAGAGGCTAAGAGAAAATAATCAATCAAGAAAACCCAAGGGGTCTGAATGATGACAATAGTGATAATGCTTGTAAAGTTTCAATTCAAGATTAAATAATAAATGTTATTGGGGTAATATCAAATATCGATCATGCGTATTGAAATTAAAAAGAAATGACATGCATGTAATCATAAAATGATCCATTTAAAAAAAGTAGCATATTCTTTTACATGTTCAAAAGTAAAGAGTTTAATGGAAATATAACATAGTCCAACATGATATGTGATCTAACCTATCTGTATCACCTCCCTCTCATCAAGATCCCTGATACTCAATTTTAAGAAGGAGACTATGAGACTACAGGATATCTCAATAGTGAATGAATTTCCAGATGTCTTTTCTGAATTATTACCTAGGCTACCTCCTAAAAGCAAAGTGGAGTTATCTATTAAGATTTTGCCAAACGATGCTCCTATATCCCAAACACCTTATAGGATGGCTCTTGTTGAATTGAAAGAGTTAAAAGTTCAGCTATAGGAGCTATTGGAGAAGGGATTTATTTAACCTAGTGTATCACGTTGGGGAGTAACAGTTTTGTTTGTTAAGAAGAAGGATGGTACCATTTGAATGTGTATTGACTACAGACAAATAAAAAAGGTCACTGTAAAGAAAAAATACCTATTACCTAGAATTGAAGACTTGTTTGAACAGTTGAAAGGTGCAGGGGCATTTTGAAAAATAGACTTATAGTCTGGGTACTATTAGCTTTGGGAAAAAGATGTGGACGTTCCTAAAACTACGTTTCAGACTTGGTATGGGCACTACGAATTTCTAGTGATGTCATTTGGGTTAACTAACTTATCGGCTGCATTTATAGACTTGATAAATAGGGTGTTCCGACCTTACCTAGATTGGTTTATTGTAGTGTTTGTTAATGACATTCTGGTCTATTCTAAGAATGAACAAGAACAAGCTTAGCATCTACTCATTGTGTTACAAACACTTAGAGAGAAACAACTATATGCTAAGTTAACCAAGTGTGATTTGTAGATTAAAAAAGTATCTTTTCTAGGGTATGTAGTTTCTTCTGAAGGTAGTAGAGTTGATCCTAGCAAGATTGAGGTAATTGTCAATTGGAAACACCTACAGAATGTGACCAAATTAAGAAGTTTTCTAGGATTGGCCAATTATTACCATCGATTTGTAAAAGGATTTTCAGTAATAGCATCTCCTTTGACTAAATTGTTGTGAAAAGGAGTAAAGTTTGAATGGTCTGCAAGACGTCAAGCTAGCTTTGATCATTTGAAAAAAATGCTTACTGAAGCTCTTATGTTGGCCAACCAATTTCTAGAAAGGAATATGTTATGTTCAGTAATGAATTTAAAAATAGGGTAGGATGTGTGTTGATGCAGGATGGTAAAGTGGTTGCATAAGCCTTTAGGCAAATGAAACCATATGAATAGAATTATCCTACACATGATCTTGATTTGTCTGCGGTAATGTTTACTTTGAAAATTTGGCGACATTATTTGTATGGTGAGAAATGTAGGATACTCACTGATCATAAAAGCTTAAAGTATCTACTCACTCAGAAAGAGCTTAACTTGAGATAACACTGATGGCTGAATTGTTTAAAGATTATGATTGTATTGTAGATTATCATTCAGGCCAAGTCAATATGGTAGCTAATGCTTTAAGTAGGAAGACCATTTTAGCTCTCGCTTTGCATCAGAGTAGATAGAGAATAACATCGGATGGGGCTCTAATAGCTCATTTAAAGGCCAGAACCAATCTGAGGTAAGAGATTATCGATGCTTAGAAGCATGATGATAAGTTACAACACCTTTTACTGCAAGTTTAAGAGGGAAGGTAACCTAATTTCTCTATAAGAGATAATGGGAATTTGTACTATAAAGATCGATTATATGTACCAGCTAATGGTGAAGTGACAAAAAAGCTATTTCATAAAGCCTATAACACTATTTATACCATGCATCCTGGTGGGAATAAGATATATCAAGACCTAAAGCAGTATTATTAGTGGCCTGGTATGAAGTGTGATGTAACAAAATATATGTCAAAATGTTTAAATTGTCAATAGGTTAAAGCTGAGTACTAAGTTCCATCTGGTTTAATGAATCCTATTTTGATTTCACAATGGAAATGGAAAAATATTAATATCGATTTTGTGACAAGACTTCCCTTCACTTATAAAAAGTATAATGATGCATGGGTTATTGTAGATAGGTTTACCAAGTCTACCCTTTTCATACCTGTTTGCTTTAACTATTCGATGGATAAGTTGGCTGAATTATATGTGAATGAAATAATAAAGTTGCATGGGATACCAATGTCTATTATTTCTGACCATAATAGTTGATTTACTTCAAGATTTTGGAAGAGTTTGCAAGTGGCTCTAGGCACTTAACTCAATTTTAGTACTGCATTTCATCGTCAGATGGATGGATAATCTGAAAGAGTTATTTAGGTATTAGAGGATATGCTTCAGGGTTATATGCTAGAATTCCCTGGTAGCTGGAATAAGTATCTTCTTTTGATACAGTGTGCTTATAACAATGGTTACCGAACCAATGTTGGCAAGTCACCTATGAGGCATGATATGATAGGAAATGCCGAACTCCTTTGTAATGGACTGAATTGAGTGAAGGCAAGATGATCGAGTTTGATATTATGAACAATACTAAAGAAATAGTTTAGCTCATTCAGCAAAGATTAAAAGCAGCTAGTGATCGATAAAAATCTTATACCGATCTAAAAAGAAAATACATTGAATATCAGGTTGGAGATAAGGTATTTATGAAGGTTTCATCCTGGAAGAAGATATTATGGTTTGAAAAAATAAAGGCAAGCTTGGTCCACGCTACATTAGTCTTTATGAGATTCTTAAAAGAATTAGATATGTAGCTTATACGTTGGCTCTTCCTGAAGAATTAACTAAGTTATATGATGTATTTTACATTTGCATGTTAAGAAGATATCGATCTGATGACTCTCACAAAATTCCTATACAAGAAGTTAAAGTGTAATTAAATTTTTTATATGAAGAGAAACCTGTATCTATTTTAGCTAGAGAGGTTAGAAAACTCAAAAATAAATTAAGAACCCCGGTTAAAGTGCTCCGACACCATTATGGAATTGAAGAAGTAACTTGGAAACCCGAATCTACCATAAGGCTCAGTTTCCGTAATTATTCAATACAAGTATGAATTTTAAGGATAAAATTCTTTTAAGAGAGAGAAAAAATGTAAGGCCCTAACATATACTCTAGTAGGAATATGGTATGTCTAATGTGTAGTGAGTACATATACACGAGTTAAGGGCATAATAGTAATTAATTTAGAATGTAGGGGTAAATTAGCAATTTAACTCTTTTTGGCTCGGACATACATAAATGTATGAATTAAGGATTAGAATATAGCAATTGATAATGTTGCATGCCAATGTGGAAAACTAAGAGAAAATAAGGATTAAATGAGTAATTTGCCAAAACCTTGATACTTGGGGCAATAAGAGAGTAACAATTGCATGATTTTAGAAAATGTTATTTAAAAGGATATTTAGGAGGAGAGGGGGAAGGTTGGAAGGGTAGAATTCCAGAATTCTTCCTCACTCTCCTACCTACACAATTCACTTAATTTGGATGCTAAGGAGTCTTAAGCAAATCCTAAGTAAATCAAGGTAATTCAGTGTCTTATTTTCCTCCATCTTTACCATTTTTTGCTTGATTCTATATGAGCTAGAATTATAGGTTGAATTTGAGATTGAGATATGAATTTTTTATGTTTTTAGTTGGTGAATCAAGTGGAGTTAGAGAGAAAGAAAAGGAAACGCACTAAAGGAGCTTATTTTTCCAACATCAAGGTTTGCAAACATTTTCTCTTGTGTTTATGTTAATTATGTATTTTTGTTGACGAAATTATGAATTTGGTTGTTATTATGTTAATTGATAATGAATTTGCTTGAGTGAGATGATAAATTATATAAGGGTCACTTTGGATTAATTTCTATCAAATGGTTCACTTAAACTAGTTTTGTTGGGATGGTTGTTTCTCAGCATATATATATCCGAATAGAGTGTTTCTTGATGGAATATGACATGGTATGAATCTCATGATGGCACAGCGGAAAATAAAAGTTTTAATCATACATACCATACATATCCAAAGCTAGAATCGAAACATGCAATTTTAGAGTTGTAGAACTTACAACTTATGATGCCTTTTGAAAATTGAATTTGGTGATGGCCAGCAACTAAGATGACTCTATCCGCCTTAGTTCTCGATCACCAATGCCAAGGAACAGCCTTTTGCGCCACTCCCTCTATTCTCACACACACACTTGCACCGACGGCTTAAAATCGAGATTGCTAGCTCTCTTTTTCGGTATTGTGTAATGGTTATAGTTTGAAGCTACAAAATTTGATTTTGTACTTCTCTTAGGTCGCTATTACTACCCAAGATCACAAGAGAATGAGAAACTTATCCTTTCTCCTTGTGAAAATTGGCTAAAGAAACTAATGAGAGAGAGAGAAAGTTCACGCAAAACCTAGAATAAAACTAGGGTTTTTTCACGCCAACTTCTATATCTATCATTTAGGGTTTTATTTCTTTTTAATATATATGCTTATCGTTTGGCAAGTCTTTAATCTGAATTCAACTATCCTAAGATAATTAATTCAAACTCTATCACTTCCTAAAGATAAGAAATATATTTTGAATTAAACTCCTTTGAATTTAAAATTCAAACTTGAAATAAAACATAAGACATTTAGTTGAATGAAATCACTTAATTTAAATAAATAACATGTGCCGAAATTCCTTGATTTCCCTCATGGAATTTCGGCCACTTCATTAAATATATAAGTGATTTAATTTAATTTAAATTCCTTTAGGCTTTAATACTCAATTAACTTAATTAATGTAACATAATTAATTAATTAAAATTAAACCTTGTGGGCTGAATTTCTCTCTCTCATGGACCAAGGCCCAATAGCAATTTTATAACCCATTACATACATTAATTTGACTTCAATTAAAAGCCCAAATTAATGCCCAATACTTAATTTAAGTATTTTAAGCCCAATGCTTTGTGTGCGATCCTATAGATCCATTTAATATTGGCAATGAATTAATAAATTAATTCAAAGGCTATATATATTCTCTAGCAAGATATTATAGCATTCCAAATTAAATAAAAATGCATATGGCATTTAGTGACCTAATGCAATTTTGTATAGTCCCTTACCCATAAATATCAGAATTAATATAAGGCATGGAACTAGTCATCCTTATATATATTAATTCCTTTCTTGATATTTCAGTGACACTGAACTCTCAGATAAATAATGATCACTCATTATTTCATCTCGGTATGGCCATACACTTCTCAGTTCACTGATCAAGTGGCCGATGATATTTTCTCTCTTATTGAGAGGGGTAATCCCTTCACTTCTCTCATGCTCTCTAACATGAATTAATGCATACCCAATCATACTCGTACTTGTCACTCTGTTACGAGCACGTTAGGTGTATGTCAAAGTACACAGTAATTCATAAAGAGTTTCATAGAGATTTCAGGTCTAAGAACTCCGATACAAAACTTGCATATGAGAAACACTTATGACTTGTACCATGTAGTGTTCTCATGAGCGGATCGTATCCAGATACCATGTTCTTTAACATGTATCTATGATCTCTGATTGACACTCTTGTCCTAATGATCCGTAAGACAGAACTCATAATATCAGAGAGAGCATACTAGTCTTAATTCATTGTTATTCCCATAACAATGACTGACTAGGGATATTTAGAATGAAGTCTCATTTGGTTCAAGGTCTTACAACCATGTGCTTCACACATGATAACTTAAACCGAAACGACATTCTTGGATAGTTTTATCAATTGATATGCACAGGAATACAAAAGATAAAACTAATGCCTCATTTTATTAATTTCAAGTGTTTCGTTGCAATGCATTGGGGCTAGGGCTTACACTAACATTTCTAACTATAAATGAAAGTTAACTCATAGATCTAAAACTCTATTTTAGGAACCTAAGTTTAATTTTGCCTTTAAATCCTTTGAAATTCGAGTTGAACTCAGGTGATAGTTGCTGCCCTATCAATAGGAGCAGTCTGGGTTTTCATAGACATATCTCATGATTTAGAAGTCTGATTGGAATGATTCTTAATGTTTTACAAACTAGAAACATAAAGTAATAACTTTATAGAAGACCTTTTTGGTTGAAAATGTAGATACAAGTTGAACTTGAAAATTTATCTTTAGGATTTTAGAGTAGAATAATACCTCAAGATCACAACCAATTGGTTACCACCGTAAGTCCCTTTTAGAATCGAATTTGCACTTATCTAATGGTCACAATAAATTAGTTGTCACCAGTAGCCTTCCCTTTTTCCTCTTATACTTGATTTTTAGGCCTCGAAATGTCATCTAATTTCATAGAACTTTCTTAGATGCTTATGGAACCTTACAAACACATAGTTAGGGTTATTATATGTTATAATAAATGTGAAATTAGTGATTTAACATTAAAATATAGATTAAAATCAAAGTATTTAAGGTGAACAATAGATATTACAAGATTTTTAATATATCTTACCTTAATATTTATTCTATTGAATTGAATTTTAAATGTTGAGGTGGCGGTAAACATAAATATGCTAAAGAACCATACAATTTATATTTCAACCATGAAATTAATTGTGCATATCTGGTATGTGATGATTGGGGAGCAATGTATGTCTATATTTCTGGATATTATATTTTAATATGAGCATAGTCTGCTAGAGTTTGAGTTGTAGGGAAATAAGCATTCCTAGAAGAGTTGTAGCTGCTATTCTGTCACATACTTTGGTGTTTTTTGTTAGAGTTTATTCCTCTTTTGTTAGAGACCAAATCTCTTTTGAATTCTAAATCTGATTATTTTTTATTTAGAGGGAACACTTATTCTATGTAGATACCAATGGTATCTTCTATTCTATCTCGTTACTCATGTCTTGAGACAATAGCAGATAATTATGAAATAATATATTTTTATTGTTTATTATCTGCTATGATTTATGATGAGATTGAATTCATCCTAATTCTGTGATTATGAATTCAAGAATGGCTATAAGTTAAATTATCTATATTACTACTTACATAATTTACTTGTGTTTATTTAGTTAGTATGTCTTATTGCATGTGAAATTGTTGGGTGACCACTGTGAGTAGTCGCCATTTAGCATTCTTGTTCCCCACTAAGCTTTATGCTTAGCACGGTGGCATACTTCCTCTATATAGGTCTTGAAGAACAAGTTTAGGAGTTGGAACAACCGCAAAGGCTAAAGAATTTTTAGTATTATGAAGATTTTGTAATAAAAAATTTTGTTGTATTTATGCAAGGGATGAACTAATGTTTGTATTAAATATGTACATGTATTAATAATGTTACATAATATAATTTTGAGCTATACAAAGACTCTAGGTACTTGTATTTGGCAATGGAATGCATATATGTAAAATTATGAGAAATGTGTGTATATATATATATATATATTAGCGTGCATGTGTACACTCACCTACCCTCTTAACGGGGGTATGAGGGTGTCACATTTGGTTTGTGTCTCACTTTTAGGATCTAGCTATTAAGACTTTCCACCACGTTATTATCTACACTTGATGATTTGCTCTTGAATGACAAGTATGCCATGCTCCAGTTTTCTAGATTATGTATCAACAAATCCTTAATAGCCTTCTTATCATTTACCCCAAGAATTTTGATATTATCAACAAACTCTTCATGATAGGAAGACCAAGCACATATCTAAAAGTATTTTTCATCTCAACTTTCCATCATTGGGACCAATTGGAGAAAATATGCCTTGCACACCATCTATGGTCATTCTCGAGAAGAATTTCTTTCACAGCTAGAATTAGACCTTAATTCCAACAATAAATAATAATGTAAACTCTTTCACAACATACAGCAGGTCATAATAATAAATAATAATATAGCAGGTCATAATACTATTCCATTTATACCTACAAGTTATAGCATACAACATACAGTAGGTCATAATAGAAAAATATACTAATAATGTTAACTATATTAGATATCTATTCCATTTCATAATGACAAACAAGTTCAGTAAAGTTTGAAGTATATTAGTAGAAAATTTTCCAGAAGGGAAAACTTAAGGAAAATAAGATGCAATTGTATGACCTGATCAAGGAAACATGGTCCATTTGAAAATATATAATACAAATTTGTGGTTTGTTCTAAGCAAATCTGCTAACCATTGATCTTGCAGGGAAAAAATTTGCTAAAACACAAATGATAATATAAGTACAAATCAAAAAGTAGTGGCTAATATAAGCACTACTCATAATATTATTTCAAAATTAACAGCTTAATCCTGAGTATACTACTTAAGGAATCCTTAACAAACATGATAAAAGCCAACAACAAAAAGGTTACATACAAAACTAATGAACATTGTCAACTGCAAGTAGCTAAGACACTCAGAGTGCCAATTTAGTTGTAGACGAACAAGTAACTGCAATAAAAACTAACAGCAAAAAAATAAGTAGCAGGAACAAAAACTAATAGCAAGAAAACTGTAACATCCTAATTCACTAACCATGGATAACCATTATTCATCATCATCATCATCATCATAAACCTAGTAAAGTCAGGCAGAAATAATAATAATTATAGAACAAGCCATAATTACATGCCACAATAAAAGAATCAAGCTTATAATTAAATAATTATAACATAAATGGCCTTCAAGAATCCTAAAATTTTCAAGGCAACTGCATCTTGCCTGATCTTCTAGAGCTTATCCTGAAGCCTACACGAATAAATAACTCGTGCTAAGCTATAAAGCTTAGTGGGGAACCACAATTATATGGACAATTTCATATAATTTTCTTCATCAAAACAAATACAACTATCACAATAGTATAAAAAGCATATGAGTTTACATTATTTATCACGCTACAATGGACATTCTAGGGAGTTTTCAACCTTAACCATAGATGCCATCTTACTAAAATCGAGAGCATTGCATAAACTATCTTTATCCATGAAACTTTTTAATTAACTATCATCTTTAACCCTCTATTATTTTCCTAGGAAAAATCCATACATCTTGTAATCCTTCTATTCAAGAATATCGATGTCATCATTATATTCGTACAACCTTCAACTTATGCCATTAACCAATTTGTTAGCTAACATTTGCCTTTATCATTTACTCATAGCCAAAAGAAAGTGCTCATGTTACATAACATTGCAATAGGTATTGCTAGGTATGATTTCATTACATACATTACAAACTTATCATTTTGTTCGGGTTTCTGCACATGTTTTTCTTAATGATATATTATCATTGCACTTTAAACATCATACAGATTCATATCATATCATATCATATCATATCATGCTTAGCACTTTGATTTATGTTAGAATTATACATATACACATACATATATAAATGTTCATATATATACTCACGAATTTGCATGCCATTCCAAGGAATAGGTAATACACCTCATGATTAACTTACAAGGTCTCTATACCACATGCAAATATTTTTTAATTTTTCCTATACATAAATATTATTGTGCATGTTATAGTTCATATGAAGTTTAATTCAATATTGTAAGCTTATGGCCCATGCGGCCCAATTATTCACCGAGGAACCAACTCACACTGGCACTCACATGGTGACCTTTCTCATAGTTGATGTAGGACATCACCATCAAGTACTACATAACATGGCATTTCATTTCATAGAAATGGTTTATAGCTAACTGAAATTTAGAATAAAGCAATAGAATAGATCATTATCATAATTCCAATACATATAAGTGAGGCAATTGATACATACGTTACTTTATTTCTTATACCATTTACATCTTTAATAGCCTACCTAAGTACTAGTTCGAAAGGTGGATAACGAAAGCAATGGATACCTGAAGGTATCAAACTATGGATATCCGAAGATATCAAACAATGGACCCAAACGGGGTCAAGCAATGGTTCCAGCAAGGAACAAACTATGGACCCAAACGAGGTCAAGCAATGGTTCTAGCAAGGAATAAACTATGGACCCAAATGGGGTCAAACGATGGTTTCATTAAGGAATAAGACCCAAACGGGGTCAATATATAGCAGTTGCGACTATATCCCTCCAGGCATGCCTATCTAATCCACAACTGAACTAAGACTCGCAGGCTTAACTTTTAAGACATCTTTAATTTAACATGTCCTTCTTTACTTAGCACATCATTTGGCTTAAAGCCACTTTTCATAAAAATGCATATCATTCTTATCATACATCAATGTTGAGCTTTAGGCTCTATTACATATGGGGGCAAGTCATGTAACCACATATTTGCATCAACATCAGTCATATATGACATAGTAGTTACATGATAATGCAAACACAATAAGGTAATACTTTCATTGATCAATCTCATCATACTTAGTATTATGCATGAAGCTAATAAGGCAACCATAAAAGTGTAGTCTTGCAATTAAAGGTCTTCATAAGATTACATGCCTGTCCATATATATATGTGTGTGTGTGTGTGTGTGTGTGTGTGTGTGTGTGTAAATGGAACTTGAATCACAACAATACATGCTTTGTTATTCACATTTGCTCACATACGGAGTCAAACTACTTATCATTGCATAGATACATCAACAATAGGACATTCCACTTATATACCTTATTTACAATTTTCAAAGACGTACCTTGTTGTTGATTGCCGTAAGTAGCTTCCATACAATATCATAGATATTCATATCGATACATAATTACATGGACAACATTTAAATATCTATGATCAATATAATAAGATGAACATTTATTTTCATTCTAAGGTTAACACTAGTTCTTAATTAACCCTTTAGTTCGTTCTTATAGTCTATTAGATCATGGACAATAGATTATATATCCTAATGTGATCATATATATATCAATTCATCTTAATTGTACTTATTATCTTATAATATTTTATGCTCAGGTACGTTTATGCAAGATTATTCCATCATATATGTTATCACACTACTTGTGTGTATGAGTTTACATAATAAGGTATAAGGCAGAAGCAAACAAGCATGCTCCTTTACATTAAGGCTATTCACTAACTTCCTTTATGACCTGAAGCATAACCAAGCTTCAACCGTTTCATAGCTAAACATAAACTTTAATATCCCACCCTTTTAAGTTAGACAATTAACATTCAACCATCTTTTTTATAACACTAGACCAAATCGTAACATTTTCATGTCATTACAAGACACATCAAGTGTGTAGTAAATCGGGTAACACCATTTACTCTGCTAGGTTATATACTTTATACCAATCTTTTACGACACCTTAAATAGCATGAAATTCTTAGATTATTATGTTGCCTCATACTCTTCTTTAATTCAATATCCAATATATATACCAAAACATATTATAACAAAACCATCCATTTTAGCATTACCATATACAACATATCGGTGACTTTAGGTGACTTAAAACTTGAGTCAATCTACTCTCTCTTCATATCATTCAAATTACTATACTACTTCATCTTATAGTTATTCTTTTCTAACCATATCTCACTAAGCTTTAGCAATGATAAGACTTAAAACTGTATTGATTCATCAATAATCAAATAATATACTAACCACCACTATAATAGATATAATCATCATGTGCATTACTTATGGTCAGTTCAATTCCCTCAAATTATATTATAGTACGAGGTTTATGATTCATGAAGGATTTATAGCTTGGAGTGTGGAGGCTTTATAGTTTGGAGTGTGAAGTAGAACCATTAAAAGAAATCATGCAAGTGGCTATGCAAAAGAAAGAGGAAAGGATCCGCACGGACAAGCAAGGAAAAAGAAGAAGAAATACGCTACCGTGCATGGGAGAGAGACATCCCATGCATGGCCGTGTATGTGAGGGAAGCAAAGATGCATGGTCATACATGGGTGAGAAGCAAATAGTGTGTGGCCGTGCATGGGTGAGAAATAAATAGTGCGTGGCCGTGTGCAAAGAGAAGAGGAACATCACGTGACCGTGCATTCCCATAAATAAAACATATGTGGCCGTAGGCTTTGAAGAAGAACCACAGAAGAGACACACACGTGGCCGTGTGTTTCCAAGAAGAAACACACACGTGGCTGTGTGCTTTGAAGAAGAACCACACACGTGACTGTGTGTTTTCAAGAAGAAACACACACGTGGCCATGTGCTTTGAAGAAGAATCACAGAAGAGACACACACGTGGTCGTGTGTTTCCAAGAAGAGACACACACGTGGCCATGTGTTTCCAAAAAGAAATACACACGTTGCCGTGTATGGGGGAATGACAGGAAACCCAGGAACCCCGATTGAGCAGAACATTAGCTTAAACCCTAGATCTCATATCCCAACTTCCTTAAATGATCATCTAAGTTTTCAATCATTAAAATTCATCTTATTTACTATTTTGAATCTTTAATCTCCACTAAGAAAATACATATAGCAAATGAGAGAAAACATGTACAGTAACCCCTCATAAACAATTTTCCCGTACCTGACATTGAAGCTTCCCTCACTCTACTTGATTCATCCCTTTGCTCATAAGTTCTTCCTTCTTCTTCACTTGATCTATCCACTTCTCTCTTCTCCTTACACATGGTGATAACAATAAGATCTTGTAGTCCCTCACTAAACATCATAATTAAATGAAAAGAAAGAAGAAATCTTCAAGGGAAATATTACCTTTGATGTTATCTCACAAACCCTAGCTCCTTTCTCTAAATCGTAACCATAAAGAGAGAGAGAGAAAGAGAGAGAGAGAGAGAGAGAGAGAGATCCCTCAAAATGCCCATCTCCATCTCTCCCAAAAACCCTAATTTATAGTGGGACAAATATCTCACCAAGGAAAATCCCCACTATACCCTTGTATACTATAATCTTCTAAATTTCCTTTTCTTACAATTTAACCTTAAGACTTCTAATTTAATTCAATTACATACTTCCTTGAAATTACAACTTACCCAATCTCAATTACACACATGCTGGAATTACCAAAATACCCCTCTAAGGACTTAACCTCGATAATTGCAAAATAATCAAATTTTACCTTAATTAACGGTAATCCTCATTAATTAAAAATAATTCGATTAGGGTCATGATTGGGTTCTTACAAAAACACGTTACAATAGCAAAAAACTAACAAGAAAACATGTTATAGAGTTAGATATCAGAGTATAAAAATCATATGCAGAATTTATTTCTAAGAAAGGAAAGATAAAACATAGAGATATTAAAGATATTACCTTCTGCATATTTGACATTATGGTCAAAGATTCCCCATCTCCAAGTACAAAATCATTTTTCAAAATCTTTACAAACCAAGACCAATTGAATTTGGTTTCCTAGCACACAGAGGTCCATGTAATAGGATACATGTAATTGTCTCCATCATGGCCCATAACAACCAATAATTTTTCATTATATAAGCCATTTAAAAAAGCACCATCTAGACCTAATATTGGCCTACAACCTGATTTCTAGCCATCTTTACAAGCCATAAACATTATAAAAAGTCTTTTGAAGACCCTCCTTCCATTAACTAACTCACCTTTATCTAGCTTTAAATAAATTGAAGATCCAGGATTGCTATTTTTGAGTTCTTCAACATATGCTTCAATTATTTTAAACTCCTCCTTATATCCCCCCTTTATTGTTTTAAGAATAATCCCCTTAGCCTTTTTGTACTTTGATTCACTAACATTTACATTCAACTCATCTATTACTTTTTTGCAACGTCGCACTATATATTGCGGGATCTTCTTGCACTACTTGCATCAGATAATTTGCTAGAAAATTCTTCATTGCTCTTGGATTGTCATAATACGTAAGACATTCATGAACTTTATTAATAGTCTTCACCTTCACCACTACCTTTACTGTCCTTACTAATGAGTAAAAAAAAAAAGAAATCCCTTTTCACACACATATCTAGTCCACATCTTGTCTGCTTTCTTAACCCTTAACCTAAACCCATTACAAATTAAATACATGTTAACTGCTTCTCGAGCTTCTTTCATATCCTTGAATGTCATTTCCATTTGTATATACTTTATCAAGTTCTCTTTAGCATAGATGTTATTTCTTCTTTCTATTCTTATAGTATCAAAGTCCTCATCTTCAAGAAGTGAAAACAAAAAATCAGACCTTTATCATCTTTATCAATCACTTCATTACTTTCTAAACTCTTATCATCATCATCATCATCATCTTTTGAACTCTCATCCTCTTTTGCATCTTCATTACTTTCTTAAGGAGCAACATTCACATCCTTATGTTCATCTTTATTACTATCTTCTTAAGGAGCACCATTCACATCTACTTCATCCTCGTCAGGATCTTTATTACTGTCTACTACATTTTTCCTGATGTTTATGCTTCGATAGCCTCATTGACGTTTACATTTACCCCCAATTGCTCATCTTCAGCAATATCATTGACATCTATATTTTCCCTTACACTTCCCTCCTCGTATGATAGAAGCATAAAAATAACTTCCGGTATGAAGACATTAGAATCTCCAACAACATTTTTTTGGGCATCATACCTATCCTTCCTAATTTCACTAAGCACACTTTCAAGCACTGACAATATAACTTAATAGATTCATCTTCTATTGGAAAAAGCCTAATTACACTGAATTCATCATATAGTTTAATAAAATCCAGTAGCTTCATTACATCACTATCACTCTCAATACTTGCAAACTTGTCAGTATAAAACCCCACAGGAAGCTTTACCAAAAACAACTTAACATCTTTCTCCTCAGTTTTCTTAATGAATAAATCCTTAAGATCAAAAAAATATAGTTTATCCATATCATATTTTTCAACCAAATAAACTTCACCTACATCATAACCTAACTCATTATCTACTCTCCAAACCCCACTATATTTTAACTCCAACCCAACCTTATTACACATTTTCCCCCACACAACCTACATACAATAATTTTTAAAATAATAAAATAAATTAGTTTGTTATTTTTAATAATATTAAAAAGGCATCCAACACAGTCCACAAATGAGTAATTTAATACACAATAATCAAAATCAGTAAATTATTAATTAACCTTATTTGACCTAGGGTTTGTAAAAAATTAATAAAAAAGCAAGAAATTGATCAAAGTGCACTAAAGAAATCGGGACCACAGACATCAAATGGCTAAGAATAAGTTTTCCAATATATTTACCTTTTTTTGGATACCCGTTTTTCTCTATCTTTTTTTCAGGAAATCTTCAGCCTTTTCTATTAATCTTCTCAATACCGTTGCCAATTAAATAAATTTCCTTTCCAATGCATTTTTCTTCAATTCAGTGGATGCCACAACTTTTTAAAGTAAACTACCTTGCGAATTTTTTTGTTTTAGTGTGCGAAAGAAGTCTAGGGTTTAGTAGTTATAGAAAGGGGATCGATGGAAGGATGAGGAAATGAAACTATCAAGTTCATAAACATGATTGATTCAAAACAAGGATGAAGATCGGTGGAAGTATGAAGCATCGATCTTGCTTTGAGATAGGATAGAGAGAGGGATGAAGATTGGGAAACCAAAAAAAAAGGAAAAAGAGGGTTTGTAAAAATCACAGTGTTTTGTTTTACAAGGTGGGTCCCATCTAACGTGGAGCTTACGTGGCCTCTCTAATTCTACATGTCCACCACATCATCTTGTGTTTTGTCTACGTCAATAGCCAACGTTAGTGCTATTACCTAAAAATTGACAGAATACAGACAAAAGGACATTTTGATACTCATTTTTCTGAGTTGAGGGTCATTTTTGCTAT
>JBBPFJ010001197.1:0-20070 GCA_037975025.1 Excoecaria agallocha
AGGAGAGGAAGAGTCTTTAATATTGCAATTTTCCAGTTGGGCACGGTTGAGACAAACAGTCCCAGCCGTGTCACTTTAAAATTTTAAGAGGCAGAAGTGTGCCACGACTGAGACAAAACATCCCAGCCGTGGCCAATTGGTCGTGTTTAGATCCAGAATGGGGGCATGGCTGAGACAATTAGTCCCAGCCGTGGCCTTCTCCGTGCCATGTTTTTGTTGGAGTCCAGAAGGTAGGCACGGCTGAGACAATTAGTCCTAGCCGTGTCCACAAAAAAAAATCCATCGGGGACATGGCTGAGACATGTAGTCCCAGTCGTGCCTTATGATTTGTTTAGAATCCAGTAGGGTGGCACGGCCGAGATAAAAAGTCTCAGCCGTGCCTTTCATTTTATCAAAATAGTGAGTTCTGATTTTAAGCTGGGCACGGCTGAGACAAAACATCCCAGCCGTGCCTATTTGAAATTCTGTCGAGATTGTTCGTTTTTAACCCGATTTTTGCCCCTCTTTTTCACTTCTTCTTCTCTTCTCTGCATCTTTCTTCCCCACTCCGACCTTCTCTCCCCATTTTCGCTCCACTCTCTCTTTTCCTCTTCAAGAAACAGGTGCATCTCTCTCCTCTCCTCTCTTTAATTTTGGTTTAATTTTTTTTTTTATTTTTTTTGTTTTATTGAAGTTTTGTTGTTTTTGTTCTCCTTTGTTAATTTTGAAAATTTTGTGTTTCCATCCCCATGCTTTTGATTTTTTCCATTGTAATTCTTGGTTGTGTTGTTTGTGTGTTGTTTATAGTTCGTTTTTATGCATCCTTGTTTTTTTTATTGCAAAATGCATTCGCCCACCACGTGTTTGATAAAATACCATAGAGAGGTAAGTACATTTTTATTCTCTTTAATTGTCACGAATTCTTGCTTCTTTTCTTTTCAATTGTGGATGGTTATGAATGTGGGCATGTGCTTGGTTAGTTTCATGCATTTTTATGTGTATTTTGTTGCCAAACCAACCTCGCCTGCCACTTGTTCAATGAAATGCCAAAGAGAGATTAATATAGCTTTTCTACTTAAATTGTCGCTATATCTTGTTTCTTTAACATTATCTGTTGAATCGGTTGTGATTTTGGCATGTATTCTGTGAGTCTCATGCATTTAGGTCGGATTATTTCTTGTTTTTGTTGACACAACAATTCTGCACACCACCTGTTCGATAAATTGCCTAATAGAAGCATGACAAATTTTTCTGCTTTAGTTGCTTTGTTACTTGCTCTTATTTTGCCTCATGCTTCACGAATGATAGAGAAGATTAATATAGGAGTTAGGCAATTGTATGTGTTCAGGCCATGTTTGTTAAGTTTTTGGTTGTCTCTAATGCAATTGCATATGCTTTAATTTGTGTTTTGTTTCCAATAGTCCACTTGTGTTTGTTTATGTTTGTTCCTTATGTTTTAGACAAGTTATTTGTTATATATTGTAATGTTCAAGTGCTTTGGTTTGTTTTCAATGCTTATTTGTTGCATTGTTGTGTTGCAGGAGCAATGGCACCTAAACGATCTCGTCCCGACGCTGGTGCTTCCTCATCAGCCCCTCAAGAGTCCTTAAAGGTTAAGGTCCTTGCATGGGTTCCCTCAAAATTTACAGATAAGTGGGCCATCTTTTGCAAGCAGGAATATCTAGCCACCCCTTACCTCAATATGGAAGTTATGGTGGAGTTGGGCTTTAAGAACTAATTGGACAGATTGTTTAACGGTGTGGGCTGGGAAGTCTTCTACGAGCGGAATGAAAAGGTATATCCTCATTTGGTTCGTGATTTTTTTAGCACAGCCAATATCAGAATGGGACTAGATACTTATGATGATCAGGACCATGTGGGTTTTTGGCTCGACGGCAGTCTATATCAGATGACCTTTAATGCATTTTCTGAAGTCTTGGGTTTCGATCAACATGCTTTCCTTTTCCCCTGGGACATTACTCATCTTAACAAACAGAAAATCTGGATGGGAGTTTGTGACCCCGAGGATCCTATATTCTTTAACCCTAAGAATACCAAGGCACATCACTTGAGGGATCATTCATTGAGAATAATGCATCGGTATTTGGCATTGGCCTTCTTTAGCCATCTTGGTGGGCCCAAAAATGTTAATGTCAGCGAGGCCACCATTCTCTATGCGATGCATAATGGTATTAGGCTGAATGGGGCTGCTTTAATTGTCCAGAAGGTCTTGGATTTGTGCTCATTCCCAAAGAGGGAGTCGAAGATAGCAATGGGAGGGTTCGTAACCACTTTAGCCCGTTTCTTTAACCATACGAGGTTGGGTGCTGCAGTTGAAAAGCACATGCTCATTGATCGAAAAATGCTATGGAATATGGTTGTACTGATTGACGACCCTTGCTTTCCAGGGCAAGGAAATTTGGTGGTTTCGGAGCGGGCTTTATATAGAGCAGCAGTGCACAAGGGAGCCACGAAATTGGAGCGAGCTGAAGCTGAAGCATCTTCCTTGTCCTCTGAGCAGTACACTGCTCTTAATACAAGACTCGACAGCATTTCTCAAAGGATGGACTCTGGGTTCACACCCATCACGCAGCGGATGGACGACATTGTTACAGCTCTCGGGATGTTGCAATCTCGGTTCGACAGCCAGTTCTCGCCTCCACCATCGCCCTCCTCACCATGATTTCAGGGATTTTTCCTCCACTCATCACTCCATTGTTGTTTGTACTCTTTTAGTCTTTTGCTGGGGATAACAAAAGTTTTAAGTTTGGGGTGAGGGTTTGAGGATGAAGATTGTTTAACTTAGTTTTTTTGTATTTGTTTTTGTTGTTGTTTCTTTCTAATTGTGGGATGTTGTTTTGTTTTTAGTTTTTGCTGTGTGTTATGACTGTAGTTTGCTAATCGAATTTCTTTCATGTTTTTTATAGTTTTTATCTTGGTTGTTTGATTTTGGTATTAGTTCTTTTCTTTTGTGTTTGAAATTTACATTACATTCTACATTTCTTTAGTGTCAATTTAGTTTAGTCTTTGGTTGTTAATTACTCTTGCAACTAGCCTGAGCTTGCCAGTTAATCTTGTTTTGAATCAATTTGAACTTAATATTTGAACTGCTTATTTAGGATGTTTGAGTAGCCAAAGAGTAGTAGTTTTGTTCAGGGAAGTTCTTCTTTTGAATCGATCTCGATTAATTATATACCATTCAATTTCTAATGAGCACTATAGGCTAAGTTTTATGAAATTAAAACCAGTAAGTAAAAGCATTCGAGTGAAGAAATTTTGGAATAGTTAGAACCTTCCTCATCACCATTCGAAATGAATATTCAACTCAGATAAGATTAGGATATAACCCAGGCAACTTTCTTTGGTAACCAATTTTTAAATGACTTTTGAGCTACCTTTAGTAAATTCTACCATTGTTAGCCCCTTTGAGCTTAATTGGTATGCTAAAAGCGTACTATTTAATTTTTCTTAATTACACTTATGCTAAACCATGCAGCCTAAAATGCCTTTATTTGTCCCATTTTGGAATTGGCCACTCTAGGTTGGAAAATAAAATTTGCATGATTAGGTCTGGTAAATTTTTTATTATCAGTCAAAAAGTAAAGGGAAGTTGAAGTTTTTAGGGATTATTGAGTTTAAACGTTCTGAATATCTTGGGACAAGGTTGATAAACAATTAGTGTTTTTGGTGCCCTTCTTGGTAAGTGAATGAATATACTTATAAAAAAATCAGTTATTATGCTGCAGAAAATAAGTGTGGGGTACCTAGTATTTATAGGAAGTGTCATTGATCTTGCTTCCTATAATTTTGAGAATCCAACTAATATCCTGAGATTAGTTTCCCTTCTTACAATGATAGAGCATGAATTTTGAAGGAGTTATTTTCTTGAGAAAGTTAGGCGGTTTGTATTTCTGGATAGTGTGGCTAATTCTATTTTGCTAACCTTATCAAAAATTTTATGGAACCTTTGCCCTATCCCCATTATAACCTTAATGTAAGCCCTGGTAATCCTGTTTTGTTTTGAGTTGTTTAGTGAAGATGACCCTTGTGGTTCAGGTGCTAAAGGAGAGGCTTATGACTGTTCTGATTTGCAAGCACAAAATTGTTGTAATTCTTTATTTGTTGATTGCTGAAATTCACTGGTAGTTTTGGTTTTTGAAAGAAAATAAATCTGTTTTGGCCTTGCACACACACACAAGAAATTATATGGTATAGATTAGTTTGAGTCTTTTTAATTGAATTCTTCATCTGAGTGTCTTCTACTAAGTGTTGCTAGAATCTCATCTGAATTTGCTTGTTCTTATATAGAGTTTGAATTTTCAAGATTGTGGATGATTCGTTTGCTCGAGGGCGAGCAAAAAGCTAGGTGTGGGGTAGTTGATAATCTTGTTTTTAGAGTTTATTTTCTGGATAATTTTGTGTGTTTTAGTGTCTCATCTTGCATGTTTTTAGTGTTTTAAAGCTATATTATTGTTTTTTATGTTTATTTTAGTTATTTTGATTAATTTGAAGTTTTTAGTTGATTAATGGTCTTAAATTTCACTTTTTGCAGGAAATTTTTCTAAGGCACGGCTGAGACAAAGTGTCCCAGCCGTGTCTAATGCAGATGGCAAAACTCACCGTTTCACTATGGCCACGGCAGAGACAAACTGTCCCACCGTGGCCAATCCAGGATTCAAAGCGCACCGTTTCATTAAAGGTCGCAGCTGAGACAAAGTGTCCCAGCCGTGGCCATGGTAGATTTCAAAACGTGCCGTTTCATCAAGGGTCGCGGCTGAGACAAAGTGTCCCAGCCGTGGCTATGGCAGTCCAAGAACATACTTTTGATCCAGAAGCTTGACACGGCTAAGACAAATTGTCCCAGCCGTGCCATTTCCTTATGCCGCGGCTGAGACAAAAGTTTCCCAGCCGTGGCCTATTAGACAGCTCTATAAAGGCTGCAAAATTTTCTGCTTAGAGAGAGAGTTTTTTTTAGGGTTTCGTGCTTAGAGTTTTAGGAGAGTAGAAACGCAGTTTTTCACATTTTGTGGGTTTCTTATACTTAGATTTTGGATTTTACTTGTAAAAATCACTCTTTTAGTGTAGTTTTACTTCAAAAACACAAAGATAGTCATAGATTTAGCTTATAGTTGTGAAGATTTCAACTTACAATCAAGAAGCTATTTGGAGAATAAGAGGAGGAGCTTCATCAACTTCAAATCTTCAGCTTCAAATGGGTTTTATAGTTTTCACTCTTATTTTGTTCATTTTTTACATTATGAATAGTGAGTAGTTATCTTTGTTGCTTGGGGAAGCTTTGAATCCCCTACTCACAATGTAAATATTGAGCACATTTTGATTTCACATGAATGAATGGTTCATTTCATTGTTACTTATTTATATTTCATGAATTTTCAATCTATTGAGTTAATTTCCTTACATGGATGAATGATGTTCATCATATATCTTTGGATGTGTATTGAGTCTAGTGAATTGAAGTTTATGAATAATCTTGCTCAGTTTTTTTCTCATGAATGCTGTATTAATTTAGACGACTCCGGAATGGGATTCTAAATGTACAGTAATTATGATTTTGGGACTAGAGTGTAGAGTAAAATGGATGAGATTTAGGTTGTTTGGCTCCGGAATGGGAAGGCAAACCAAACTTAGGATGTTAAACCCGTACATAGGCTAGTTGTTAGGTTGGCTCCAGAATGGGAAGCTTAGAAATTAGAATAGTTGGCTCCGGAATTGGAAGCTTGGGTTTAGAGGGTTATCCCGAATTCATTCATGTATTCTTTAAGACAAAATTAATTCACATTGGGTTCGATGGGGTGGATAAGTGTACCTAAGCAACGTTTTAATTTATATATATTTACATACTTGTTAATCTTTTCTGAATTAAATACATACTCAATTCACTATCATTAGAATTAATTTCCTTTCATTGCATATTTTAGTTTTTAAAGTTTGCACTATACAAATTAACAGCTCATACAAACTAAATTGGGAATTCTTTAGCATACAATTAATTTTCATAGTTTTCACACACACATTTCCCTTTGGTTCGATATTGAGGGTCTTAAATTTACCCCACTTTATTACTTGTCGATCTAGTGCACTTCCTAGGCTCGCAACAATACTCAATATCAAAATTAAAGTTAGTAAAATATTCTTTCCATCCCATTTTTCTTCTTTGTGCTAACTTTTCATTATAATTTTTTGTAATAAAAGATTTTACCTGGGTATTATCCATCTTGACTGTAAATATTTTTGGTAATAAAACTAATTCAAATTTTTCTATGGCATATTTTACTGCTAACAATTCTTTTTCATTACTATGATAATTCTTTTCTGAACTTTTAAATGTTCCTGAAGCATATCCATATATTTTCTTTCCGTCTTTACTTTTTAAAATTGCTCCCCAATAATCATCTGAAGCGTTTGTTTCTAACAACAATTCTCCGTTTTCTTTTGGTAAGGGTAGCTTTGGTAATTGCTTACAATATTTCTTTATTTCTTTTACTGTCTTTGTGTCTATGTCTGTCCAGGTCCATGGCTTATCAACTTTTAATTTGTTTCGTAATACTTTTCTCTTGTTTTGCGCATTCTTGTATAAAGTCACTAGCATATGTGACGTGTCCTAAGAATTGTTGAACCATCTTTCTGCTTTCTAGTTGGTCTGAAAACTTTATTAAAGATTCTGCTATGTGTGGTTGTAATTTAATTTCTCCTTTTGATATAGTAAATCCTAAGAATTCTATTTTTCTTTTTGTTATATCTGATTTTCCTTTTGATAACATAAGGCCATGTTTAATACATTTTAATAAAAATTGTTTTATATGTTTATAATGTTCTTCCAATTTTTCACTAAAAATAATTATATCATCAATATATACTAGACAAAAGTGTCTTAAATCTCTAAACATATTATCCATTTTTCTTTGAAATAATTGAGGTACGTTACAAAGTCCAAATGGCATAACTAACCATTCATAATGTCTTCTTAGTGTACTAAAGGCTATATACTGGATACTTTTTGGATGCATTTTTATTTGCCAAAATCCTGATTTACAATCAAATTTAGAATACCATGTTTTTCCTTTTATACTATTTATAAGAATTTCTTTATTAGGTATCAAATATCCATCAAATTATGTTGCTTTATTGAGTTTTTTATAATTAATTACCATCCTAGGTTTATTCCTCTTTATTTCTGCATTATTCCTAACCATAAAGGCTTGACTACTATAAGAACTTTTACTTGGTCTAATAAGTTTTTTTATTTAATAACTCTTTTATTTGTATATCAAATTCTTCTTCATCGTTTTTATTATAAAACATTCTTTTACTTCTTATTGGTATTTTATGTTTTAAATTTATCAAAGCATAAATACCATTTTTCTCCCATTTTTCTACCGGATTTGTTCTTATGTATTTATCTAATAAAAAGATTATTTCTTGTGGAGTTGAAAATTGTTTTATAATTTGAGTTTCTTCATTTTTTCTAATGGATTCTTTTTCTATAGTCTCACCACGGTTCGCTGTGTGAGGTATTAAAGGTGAAGATTTCCAATTAAAGGCTTGTTGAAGTCGAGGACAAATTATTTTATATTTACAAGGAGTGGTTAAACGAATATATTGAGATCCAATAGTTAAAGGATAATAATTTGTTAACCAATCATTTCCTAATAAGATATCACATCCATGGTTTATAGATTGAAAGACTCTAGATATTTGAAGTATATTTGACTGAATTTGAATTGTTACTCCATCTGTAACTAAATCATATTTAGTAGTTTTGCCTGTAATATCAATTTCTAATTTAAAATCTTTAGTTTGTTGACATAAATTTGCTGAAAATACATAAGGTTGAGCTAAAGTTATTGCAGATCTTGTATCTATAAAAGCATGATAAGATACTGTATGATAATCTTTATATATAATTTCTATATTGATATAAATACTATATGGACTAGTTTCTATTCCTTGAAATTTTGTATTTATTTCCATCATACTGAAACATAAGATATTCTGTAGTAAGATTATATGGTGATATATTTTCTAAAAAGTCTAATCCCAATAAAATTGAAATTTGTGTAGAAGAGATTGTATCCATATGTATTTCTATTGGAATAATTACTATTTTTTCTCGAACATCTGTTAATGCTAAATTTATTTTTACATATCTACTAATTGTATGTTGTTGTCCTGAATAGTCTAAAAATTCATAATCTTCTTTAAGATTATATTTGTTGAATGAAAAAAACTAAACTTTCATGAATATGACTTTTTGCTGCTCCTGTATCTATTAATGTCTTTAATAGTTTTCATTCGCCTCCAATATCTAATTTTGTTTCTATATAATATTGTTTTGCTTCTAATAATGACCTTAAATCTATACTTCTTTTGGATTGAATATTTTATTTTTCCTTGTTCATCTAGTAATAATACATTATTTCCTTTTGATAGATTTTTTCTAGAACTTTTTCCTGATGATATTAATATTTTTTCTCCTATATGTTGTATTCTCGGTATAATTCCTATATTTTTATTTCTCTGCCTTAAATCCATTGTTAATTCATCTAAAATGGTAATACTAGATAGGGTTAATTGTCTAGGTGGTATATACTCGACTAAATCTGAGAATGTATCATCGATATCAACTTGTAATCTTATATTATTATTTTGAAGTTTTTTATGATGACTAGTGATAAATGCATATATCGTTCTATATGTTACAGATTACACTTTTGATCCACTTGTCATTTATATTCTATGTAATTTATGATATAGATTAAGTGTTTGATCTATATTTTTATCTTGTAAACTTACTGAAAAATTTGGTATTATTGTGAACTTTAATTTTTTATATACTAAATTTTCTGATACAGCTCCTAATAGGACATTTATCGGGTCATTTAATATTCAATCATCTATACAAAATAATTGAATTGGACTATCTATTCCTTGTCTAAAATGTGCTTTAATAATTATTTATATTGCTGCTAAATATAAATTTTTATATTTATTTTTATCTGGTAACTTTGCTAAAGCTTTATTTATTTCCTCTTTATTTATTAATGGTATTACTGTATTTCCTTTAGCTTGGTATATATCTATAGCGGATTCATAATGTATTGCAATATAAGTTGCCTTAACTAATCTATTAAACCATCTTCTTTTAAATATATCTTATTCTTTAATATTTAATCTATGATTATTTAGTTGACCAAAATTTTCTTCATCAAATGTTTTATTATAACTAAAAATATTATTATTATCTATAATTTCATGATCTTCATAATCTGATGTCATTTTATTTAATTTTAAATAGATTTTATAGAATTTATTCTTTTTCAATCTCTACTTCAGACTCAAATTCGGAGTTTGATTCTGATTTATTATCAAATTCTGAGTAATTATCTGAAGTATTACTATTTGAATTATATTGAGAATCTATTTCATATATACTTTTATTTTCTGATATTTCACTATTTTCTATTGGGTTATAATTTTGTTCTATTAAATCTTCATATATTCTGTATGCTTTATGATTTTCTTTATTTCTTTCTTTTAGGACATTCATTTGCATAATATCCTTTTTCTTTACATATCCAACAAATGCATGTTTTAGGATTTTTCTTACAATATCTTTGATTGTTTCTAAAATATCTTCCTTAATTAAACTTATTTTTCTTAAAAGGTTTAAACTTTCTTTTATAAAAACTTTTATATTTTGGTTTATAACTTTTCCTTTTAGATATTTTATACTTATTATATTTTTTATGTTTTGTATAACATCCCCAATGTGTTGGTTCTGCTAAAATTGGACAACATAATCCTCTATCAATTGCTCTTCTTAATTTTTTATTTTCATATGCTTGATTACACATTTCATTTATTCTTTTAAATATGTAAGTTTGATAAGTTCCTAATGTTCCTTCTGATATTTCATTATTATTTTGTATTTCATTGAATAATTTAAATCCCCATGGTTTTAGTAGTTTGGTTACATAAGATTGTTTTAGTAGCTTAATTTCTGGTCTTTGTAATATATCTATTTTTGCTATATTATAATAATAATTATTAAATTCACATGTATATTATTTTAAATAACACATATTACATATTGTTAAATTTTGTATTTTCCATAAATTTTTCTGTCCAAATCTCTTTAATGATTCTGTGGGGTCTAACCAATGTTTTCTTAAAAATTTTCCTTTTATTGCTAATTCAAATCTGTGTAAAAAATCTTTTATTGTGTCTGTTGCTGTAAAATTTTCGTTATTGAATCCATATTTTATCATTTGTCTATCTTTTAAATGTATCGCATTCCACAATTTTTTTATATTGCCTGTAAATGTACTAATTAAAAAATTACTAGCCCTTTATAAATCATATCCATATAATATTATTGCTATATTATTCATTTTAATCCATTTTTCAATTTCTTTCTATATGTCTTCTTTACAATCTATATCTAATAATATTCCATTTGGATAAATTGGTTCTGTTTCAGATGTTTTTACTGAAAATTTTGAATTAGTATACATAGGTCTTTGTCTAGGATTTTTTCGTCTATTTCTTTCGTATTCTCTTATATCAATATTATCTGTCATTATATTTTCTTCAGTTTCATCTATAGTTTCAGAATATTCTCCTGCTTTTACTTTTGTTTGAGTAGATGTTGGGTTAGTATTCATTTTTAAATTTTCTAAATTATAAGTTAAATTTAATATATCCTCTTCTATTATTTCATTTTCTTCATATAACTTTAATCCTTCTTCTATTGTTAACATATGAGTTTTTATTGTTACTCCTCCTTATGTATGTTCTTTTTGTTTTCCTTTTTCTATCTTATCTACTCTATTTTTTTAAATCTGTAACGTCTTGTTTTATTTCTGTTAACATGTTGAATATTTTGTCTATTCTATCTTCAGTATTTTCTTGTTTAGATTTTTTAAATACAATTGATGGTAAAGTTAAACTTCCTTCTCCATATTTATCATCTCCATATAGGGTACTTGTAAAACTATATTGTTTATTATTTATTTTCCTTATATTTTGATTTAATATTTTTAAATTATTATTTATTTGATAAAATTGTTTATCGTATGTATATCCATTTATATCTCCTATTTCTTTCATTTATTTTATTCATTATATCCCATTTTTCTAGCTACGTATTTTAAGTAATTTTCTATTTGACTTAATTTTTCTAATACTTGTTTTTCTAAACTTAATTCACTTAATATTCTATATTTAATTAATTCTAAATCTTCTATACTTTCGATTTTATTAAGTAAATATTTTATTTTATCAGTTTTAGGACTTAATTGTACTTTAATATCTTGTATTAATTTTTTTATTATTCATGTTTATCGTATCTATTTTATTTAATTGTTTTATTAATTCAATGTTTTCCTTATTTAATTCATGTAATATTGAGGTATTCATTGTTTTGGGGTTTTTATGTAATTGTTTGATTTTATATGTATGTTTATTATTAGTTGCAAAGTTTGACTATAAGAATAATGGTATTTTTAAAATTTGACTTTAAAAAAGAGGTATATGATATAATTATCTCAAAAGAAAATCCGAGAAAAGCTGAAGCCGGTCAACACGTTCAACCCCAAAAGCCTAGCCCAATTGAGAAGGAAATTTGAGGCTCCAATGGCCCAGCGATTGTTAAAAGTTACCTTAACCCGTTTTGAGCCCTAAAAGTCTCACAACCAAACAAAACCAAATAAATCCCACCGAAAATATGTATTTTTCCTAAAAAATAAAAAAATAATTTTCATTTTATAAATATAAAATAAAACTAACAGGAAAATTATTTTATAATATCATTAATCCATTTATCAATCCGTCAATAGAGATACATTTTAATATTTTTTTCTTTTTAATTTTTTGAATTTTAAAGTGTAGCAGTAATTATGAAAAAAGTTAATAAAAAAAACAAAGAAAAAAGAGAAAATTAAGCCTAGCAGCAACTAATGGAGTAAAAAGACAAAAAAAAAAAAAGCTAGAAAATCTCTATTTGTATCTCTAAAAAAGAAAATAAAGTATATAAAATCCTAGAAGAAGCCAAATATGTCCGAATGGCCGAGTATGGTTTTATGATATACTATGTTAGGACATGTAACATGTGAAAGGAATTAATGAATGCTACAGACTGACACTATCTTGTTTTTTACTATGTTTTTAATTTTATAACTAGTCCAGCTTATAAATCCCTGGATTTCGTACATTTCGATTTTTATTTAATCACTTCCATGTAAATCTAAGTAAACAATAATTTAGATATTATTCTGGTTTATTGTTCTTCAATATTCAGTTACATTTTTTTTAAATGTTGCAGAATTGATTAATACAAAATCGGATACCATTTAAATATTTTTCAAATACGAACAAATCCATGAAAGAACTTGGAAGAAAGGACGATAATTAAGCCGGCAACAGCTTGTTCTTATAAATATTTAATCCAAATTCTGAAATTAGTTTTTATATTTCTTTTAAAAAAATAGTATTTATATTTGTTGTTTCATATTGTAATTTAACTTATAATTGGGCTGTCTATGTCCCAATGTAAAAGTTAAGCGTTTATTCCGTAATTTACTACAACTATATATTCAATGACCTGCTAAAAATTGGGAAAAAAAATTACCTAATAAATAAATCATATCATAATCCACTATTATTATTACTAGCTTTTTGTGCGTGTGCCTTGCATAGTTGTAGGGATGAGCCAAAAAAACTGAAAATATGATTAATCGTAAAATCAACTCGAAATCGAATAAATTTTTATAGTTAACCGATCCGATGAATTCGGTTATGATTTTTAATTTTTATATTTTTTTGTTAATGGTTACGGTTTAAATTTTTAGGTGCTGATTAACCATTAATCAATGGTTAACCGGTTCATATATATATATACAATTTTTATATCTTCAATTTTTTCTATTTCTCTTTAAAATTTACATAAAATAATATTTTAAAATATATTTAAATTATATTTTTATATCTTAATTTATATTATGTCATTCTCTTTAATTATATAGTATTATTTATATATAGTATACGGTTAACTTTTATATATATTATTTTTTATATTAAACTAAATTTATATTATGTCATTCTTTTTAATTATATAGTACTATTTATATATAGTATCCGATTAACTTTTATATATATTATTTTTATCATATATTAGTGTTCATATTTTACTTAATAGCATGTAATTATATTTTTTTATATTTTAGAGTTTATATTATAACATTTAATATTATTCAAATTTTTATTTAACTTAAAATCAAACATATTCTAATTTTCAACAAATATCAAATCTATTTTATAATATCAGCTATTAATCTATATAACATGAATTTTGACTAGTAAATTATGTTTGTTTCGTAATTTTTATATTAAATTACTTTACATATTTGAAATTGAATTGAACTTTGTCTAATTTTTTTTAATAATTTTATGTTATAAATTTTAATGATTAACTGAAAAATATTGGTTAACCAAACCGAAAAATCAAAACCAATGGACTGGTTAATATTATATAATAAAAAATTGACTTCAACTATTATAATGCATAAACAAATAAAAATTTATTTTTAAATAAAAAAATTAAATCAAGTATCAGAAACTTCCAATATATGTACGCTATATAAGTATGTACGTGAAAATTCACATATAAACGTGAAAATTCACATATAAACATAAGTTTATGTGACTAATGGTATTTTTTTTATAGAAAAGATTAAAAATATTAGTTTACTTTAACCTAATATTGAAATAATAGAGGGTTATTTAATTAAGTTTAAAAAAGTTCTCATCGTAATATATATATATATATATATATATATATATATATATATATATATATATATATATATATATATATATATATATATATATATATATATATATATATATATATATATATATATATATATATATAATATTCACTGAAAGAGCTTTCGTGATGAAAAAAGTCCAACTTAGCAAAGCTCAACCACGAGGAAGGTGTGTGTGTATATATATATATATATATATATATATATATATATATATATATAAGGGTGAGTATGTACCGATTAATTAATTTATGAGTAAAAAAATTAACCAGTTGATTAATATCGATTTTTTAAAATCACTAATCATTAATCGATCTGTTAAATTCGATTAATTAATTCATCGGATCGATTAACAGTAAAAATCGATTCGATTTCGAATTGATTTTACGGTTAATCATATTTTTGATTATTTTTGCTAATCCCTACATACATCTAGTAAAATAGTTCATTGATAGGGTAGAAAATTGAATATAAGATAGGTTTTCAGCTAGCGCAAGACACTTTTAAGAATCCGAAAAAGGCAACCATATATAGTGAATTGATAAAAAATTTAAACGATACAAGATAAAATAAAATAAGATTGGACAAATATTTGATAAACACGGTTATTGCCGTTCATCCACAAAAACTATTTTTTCATTTATAGGATTGGATGGCAACTTTTGAAACCTTCCATCTCTTATAGGGATGATATGGGGCAGGGAGGGGAATGGCTTTCCACCTACATGAGTATTTCGAAGAGAAAATTTCCTCCGTCTCTATCCCTATGAGAATCCACGTATCCGCATAAAAAATATTTTATTTTTTTAAAAAATATAATTATAACTAAAATATAATATTTAACAATTAATTGTAATTGAAATATAATATTTAATAATTAAAAAATATAAATTCAATTACAAATCAAATTAATATAAATTTTAATAATTGATAAATTTAAAATTAAATATAATTTAAAATTAAATTATGTAAATATAATTAAATTTAATTATTAAATTTTGAAGGTGGAAAAATTTTGGGACGGGGACCACAATCCATGTCCCCGCACTGAATTCTAAGTTGAAAAATATTTTTTCTCCGTCCTCGTCCCCATAGAAAAAATTTTCGAGAATTTTTTGTCCTATTCGGGGTGATTTTCCACAGAAAATAAATGAGTATACTTTATCAACAGAATAAGAATATACTCTTTTTAAATACATTTTGAAATATAGCTGTAATTTGATTAAAAAATTCAATCCTTTTATCTCTGGAACTGCAACGTAAAAGTGAATCATAGAAATGCTTGGAGGCTACATGCATAATTCATCCCCATGAAGCTGAAAATAATTAGTTGTCGGTGAAGATAATGAGGTAGGTCTTTTAGGTTATGTTGGGGACATATCACGTTTTTGCCTCTTTCAAATCCTTGCATAGATTGGCCACTCATTTCCAAATGTCGCACTTCAATTAGACCCTCTCCACAAATCGCAATACAAACCAAAAACATGGTACCAAATAATACAATATGGATCCTACTTCCAACAATATGTAAGTGCCCTTTTACTATAATCTTACAACTAAATGTTTGGCTAAGTCAATAATTTCTTAGTGGACCCCTCCCCGCGTGACGTACTATTGGTTTGCCTATCAATTATCAACTTCAAAACCCATTATTTAAATGGTGGCTTCAATAAGGGTTTTCACCACTTACCTTGCAAGTCTAAGTTTGTAATATATTTACTCCAAGTATAATTTAAATTTGTAACTAAATAATTCCAACTATGTAACTAAAGAATTCAAAGCCCAATTTAATATACCTTGTCATCAACAACTATGAATTTTTATTTCATAGTTTACCAATCTGCCTCTAATTAATTACACCAACTGTTTCATCATGTTGTAAAATAATTGTACAATGTATTAAATTCGTATCCCATAATTATCCAGGAATGAAAACAGCTTCAGATTTCACCTAATTAATAGGCAATAGAGGTCCACCATTACATTATTTTTTAATAGCAATCAAATCCAAATGGAGCTGCCACTTATCTGACAATTTAAATTATGACATTCACCTTCTATCTACTTCTACCTACTGTATGTTCTAATTTTCATATATATATATATATATATATATATGAAAATTAGAACATACAGTAGGTAGAAGTTGATAGAAGGTGAATGTCAAAATTTGGGCTATAAGGCCGGCAATTGTTTAAAGCTAAAGTGTCTTTGGAAACCATTGATAGCCTTTCGGTGCTTCAATTCTTACTTTGATTTCCCTTTTCATTATTATTGCTATTGTTTTTTGAAATCTTTGCAACAATGAAATCAAGTGTTGTTTCTCTTTGCTTCAATCTTTTTATCATAATTTAATACAAAGTCCTTATCCTTCATTGTTGGAACAAGATGCCCTCCTTGGCTTGCACTAAAAAGCAAAAGCTAAAGCAGCAATTTCTGACTTTTAAATTCCAAGAATACTTCTCTTTTCCCTCCGTCTCTCTCTTCTTTGCTTTCTTTTGACTCCAAAATCCTCATCATTTCAATTCAATCCCGCATTTCCTTTCTATATTTATTTGAATTCAAACATTTCTTGATTCTTGATTCTTGAATCTTGGTTCTTGTTTCTTGATTCTTGATATCGGCAATGGCAATTGATGTGTGCTCGGAGATTTGGAGCCCGGGAATTAGTCCAAGAATTTCATTTTCTCACGATCTCAATCAAACAGATGAAGATGTACCAACAAGAGATAGATTAGATCCATCTTTAATAGATTCAGATTTTGATTTCTTCATAGGAAGCAGCAGCAGCAGCTTTGTTCAAGAATTGTCATCTGCGGATGAGCTGTTCACCAATGGCAAAATCCTACCAATTGAAATCAAGAAACCAAAGCCAGTTCCTTCTTCTCCTAAGCAGACAAAAAACACAGAGAAGAAGCAACTAAAAGAATACTTGTCTATGAGTATTGATGAAGAGAAGCCATGCAAATCTTTCTGGCAATTCAAGAGAAGTAACAGTCTAAATTGTGATAGTACAAGCAGAAGCAAATCCTTAATTCGGTCCCTTCAATTTCTTTCAAGAAGCAACTCTACAGGCTCAGCTCCAAATCCCACAAAACACTCAATCTTGCCAAAAGAAACACAGAAACCTCGTCTCCAAAAACAGCATTCTGTTCCGACTAGCAAATCTCCGGCGGCCACAATTTCCGGTGGATTCTACCCTTACATTAAGCCTCCGGAGTTGAGGAAATGTGGATCTTATGGGAATGGTGTTAGAATTAATCCTGTCTTGAACATTCCTCCCCGTTACATTTCCAGAGGAACTGTCAATTTTTTTGGGTTGGGTTCGTTGTTCTGTAATGGTAGGGTAAAAAACAAGAAGAAATAACTATTATTATTAGTTATTATCATTATCATTATCATCGTCATTATTATTATTATTATTGATTGCACAGTGCACATGAATTTAGCTGTTCACTTGTCATATTGCTTAACCAATTAGCATGTGATGATATCTGTAAATTGAAATATAAAGAAACTAGTAAATCTAAAAAGATTGGTTGGGATTATTGTTGTTGAAGTGAAAAATACAGTAGGAATTATGCAATATTGGATGGTGATTATTCTCATGTTCATGCCTATCAATATGACCATACATTGGGGGACATATACAGAAGCTATTTGTTATTTTCACTCCTTTTATACTTTCGAATTAGAAAATATAATTTAGTTGTGGCTTTTTCTTTTTTTTTTTTTGAACTTTGAATGATGCTTTGTTTTGCATTGTATCATTCAATTCGAGTTATATTAATTCCATGAAACTCTTTTGATATTTTTTTTTGCCATTTATAAGTGTCCAATTTAAAATTTTATTTAAAAAAATAAGTGTTAAACCACTTCAAATACTTTGAATGATGCTTTGATTTGGCTTTTTATATACGTAGGAGAAAATTAAAGTATATGGTTAAATTTGACCATTTGGGGTCCTCTAATTTTGGCCTTTTTGTTCTGTCTTGATTGAAGACAAAACAGTAGCTACAACTAAGTAGTTTCGGATATTAAAAAAATAAAAGAATAATGATTAAAGAGGCCCCTCCCCACTTTAACTTTAATTGCTCTTCTAATATAATGATTTCCTGTTTTTTTAATCTCTTATTTATTTGTTTTTGGTTTTATTAAGCTTTCAGAACCACTTTAACATGTTTCTAAGTGATGGATCTGCAGTTCCTGATTAGATGGAATCTATCATATTCTTATATAATTAATTTAAAGGAAACTTCATTTACAAATTGAAAAAAAAAAAAAGAAAATCTCAATGCTATGCAAGTGTAAGTACGTATCCATTATCTTATATTTGTCTTGCAGAATTGTATGTACTATAAATCGTAGCATTTAAAACAACTTCGGTGAATAGGACTTTAGAATTAATTTCTCATTCCTTAATCTTCCCTCAAAGTTTTTTGTTAAATTAATTGAAGAATAACGGAGAAAGTTTACCTGCTTGTATTTTTGAGGATCTATATTCTGTTTTTACCACCAACTATATAATTATTATATTTCAGGTCACTTTTAATCAATATTTTCAGAAGCGGCTCAGAGATCGACTCGGTCTACCAACTGAGTCAAGAGTCAATTGGTTGGACCGAGTTGACTCGGAGTTTTTATTTTTATTAAATATAATTATTTATAAAAAAATAAAAATATGATATATCAAAATACATTAAAAAATTTATTAATTAATAAATATCAATGTAAAAATATTAAGACCAACAATTTTTTTTTTATATTTAAATACTTGAAAAGAAAATACTTTAATATTTTACTAACAAAATAGAATTAATTTATAAATTTAAGAAATTTATTTATCCTTGATAAATTTGCATGTGCTCAGTGAAAATTTGCTTGTGTTCAGTGAGTGTTATGATAAGTAAAACAATTTGCTATTGTTTTGCAGAGCATGGAGAGTGCGAATTTCCCACAGGATATTGAAGAGAGATGAACTAATGCTTCAAGAAATAAAGCCTTTTTTGTAATGTTGTAGTGAAATTTTTTGTGCGTGTCTGATTGTATTTATTTTGTAGTAGTTATACAAATTGTTTTGACTTTAATTGTAGAATTAATTGAAATATATTATTTCTAATTTTCAGTTAATAAACATTGCAGTGATATAATAAAATAGAGATGGTGAGCAGCGAGTCTGAATGAACTTAATTAGTCATTATCAATTGTATTGGCAGAAAAATATATGGATGTAACTGCTTTTCGCATGTTGACGTAGAATTCAACATCATATTTATGTCCTACTCACAACATGTCGCCAAATACATTATTAAAGGCCAATTATAGAGAATTTTGTATATAAATCCTACGTTTGTATAAAAATCGTTGGTCATACATAAGAATCGTATGTATAGTCTTATGATCAATTTCTACTATTTTCAAAATTACTCTTATGATCTACTTTTCATAGTAGAATGATAAATTGGTTTGAAATGGATGCAGAGAAAGGGAAGAGAATTTAGGGATTTAGGGTTTTATTTTTTAAAATGCAAAATTTTTTTGTTGAACTGGAATTCGGTCCGAGTCACCGAGTTTTGGTTCAACCTGATGTTTTCCGAATCAACCTGAATTTTTATACTTCCCAATTTTCATGTTGAATCTATTTGGATTGCTTGACGAGTTACGGTCTGACCATCCGAGTTAACCCAATTTTAATAACCATGCTTTTGATAAGGATTCTTTCAAAAGCATTACATTTTTATATTTAATGAATATTGTAGTTTAATTCATAAGATTGAAACAGAACTGGCAAGTTATTAGTCTTTCCATCTCATTTTAATTATCATTAATTTTTTATATAAAAAATGGATCATCTTTTTTGTTTTTATAAAAATTAAATATGATGTATTCATATTTGAACCGTTTAATCAAATGGACAAATATAATCCAACAATTCTGATATACATAAGCACTGAATTACCATTCCTTTTTATAGAATTAAGAAAGCAATGATTTTTTTCTCAGATTTTACTCTTATTTTTATTATACGGATCGCATTTGTATGTTTATTTTATTATATTTCTATCTTAATTATTAAGAGAATTTTTTTGATAAAAAAGAATTTAAAAAGCGTAGACTAAAGAGAGAACAATAGCACCATTAATTTAGAAAAATGATTAAAATTTTGATTAATTTTTCATTTAATTAAGTTTTAAATTTCACTCTTCCCAAATATATATCATAAAAACAATAGCGCCATTGATTT
>JBBPFJ010001198.1:0-20065 GCA_037975025.1 Excoecaria agallocha
TTTTGGGATTGAAGTCTCAACCTTATTTCATCTCTGTCTAGCCCGTGCTTCATTTTGGATTAAGGCTCACAAGGATTTGGATGTGCTACATAGGCAGGAGTTGTCTTTAGCAGTGGATGGTTTCAAAAAGTGGCAACCAAAGCATAAGATGGACCCAAAATTAATTGTTTACCACCTTCGTAGGGAACTTTAAAATGGAATACGAATGGTTCAAGCTTGGGGAACCCGAGACCTACTGGAATCAGGGGGGGTTCTCAGGGATTCTTCAAGTTTGATCTTGTGTCTTTTCTTTTACAGCATTGGAGTGGCTAATTTCTTTGTGGCTAAAGCATTGGCGGTATATAAAGCATTACAGGTTTCCTTTGATTTCATTGTAAAACAGGATATGCCAGTTCTTTTTGAGCTGGATTTGTCGATGGTGGTATCGTGGTTAAACAACTTTGATCTTGACAGACCATGAAAGCTGGCTAGTCTGTTTAATAAGATCAAAAATTTCATTGACAAATTCAATAAAATTTTCTTTATTCATAGAAGAAGGGAAAGTAATATTTTTGCTGATAATTTGGCTAAGCAAGTCTCGCTACGAAAGGAAGACTTGGTAGCTTGGTTAATATGAAAAGTATGCTGTTATCTACTATTGATGTCAAATACAGATTGTGACTTGGGGGATTGAGCATTTGTTCATCTCTGAAATGCTGGGCTGGGATCAATGTTCACCAGGTTTGGATTTTCCTGGTTTATGCAAGCTTCTTTTGCTGGGGTCTTTTCTTCAGGGGGCTGTTCCACTCTCGGCTTTTGATGGTCTTATTTTCTTCCCTGTCATATGTGGAATCGAGACTCATTATTGTGGTTTATGCTTTTCTTGGTTTTTGATTTACTCTTCTGGATGTGATTTAATGGTAAAAAGAAAAACAAGAAAGAAATAAAAAAAAAATTGTTCTTTCCATATGAAGTTATGAGTTCGAATTGTTGTTAAAACTTATAAAAGTGCGCAATTTGCGTCAATGATTAATTTCTGTTGGAGCATATAAATAATTAAAGTATACTCTTCTGGTATCTGTTAAAAAAAATAAAAACAAAAGTGCCCACCAATCAATTGCAATATCTTTATTTCAATTCTGTTTCATGTAAATATTTTTTTAGTATGATAATTAATATATTGAATTGTAAAAAAAAAAATTCTTTTTGACCACGTTAATTTAGTGAAGAAATTCTAGATAAAAATGACCGTATCTCTATATATTTTTTTCCATTGGAAAATTTATACTCCAAAATTTTCTTTAAGAAGACTGATGTCTAATGGTCGTAAATTCTTCAATCCAAAGACTTTTATATTAGATCAAAATTCATTTCCAATTATTCAAGTTCAATTTATTTAGCAGATTAAATTGATCTTCCCAGGCGATTCTATGAATACAACCATAATTATGTTCAATATTTCCTTCCATAGGTCATAGAAGCAATTATGGGTCCATTATCCATATTCTTGGTCTCAAGTCTTTCCCTGGCTGCTCGAGGGATGTTCAGGGAACGGGACAGAACGGGGCGAGGAATGGCTCCCCATCTACTGCTCCGCACAGGGGCAGGGCCATCCCTAAAAATATTTCGTGAGAAAATTCCTCCTGTCCCCGCATAAAAATATTCATTTTTAAAAAAATATAATTATAACTAAAATATAATATTTAACAATTAATTGTAATTGAAATATAATATTTAATAATTAAAAAATATAAATTTAATTACAAATTAAATTAGTATAAATTTTAATAATTGATAAATTTAAAATTAAATTTAATTAAATTTAATTACTAAATTTAGGAATGGAGATCACAATCCTTGTTTTCATCTCAAATTCTAAATCGGAAAATTTTTTTTTCCCGTCTCCATCTCCATGGAGGAAATTTTCAGGCATTTCTCGCCCTATTCGGGACGATTGCCTAGCGGAGATGGAAATTCCTCGCCCCATATATGATCATTACTAGACTGCTCTACAAATTTCCAATTTTACATTATTTAGGCTCTACAAATTTCCAACTATGAATAAAATTTTAAAACGATAAAAAATAATTTATAAAATTAACTTTATCAATTTATAATTCAATTCATTTAGAAACTATAATCAAGTAGGCAAAAATATAAGTCATGTTTAAAGTTAAAAAAATAAATTGAATAGGAGGGGGCAAAAATTATATATATATATATATATATATATATATAACAAAAAAAATTCAAAAATAAGGGGGGTAATTGCCCCATTTCCCAACCATGTGGCTGCGCCACTGAGTTAATGTGATGATATGAATAAAAAAGAAATGTTTTATTTAGATCCGATCCAGCAAAAAAAAGTAATGGATTAATCCAATTATAAACGCCCACTTATGAACAGTAAGCATTTTATCAATATCTTTTCAATCAATTTATTTAATTTAGTATATATTCGGTCATAAATTTGATATAAATAAGTGTTTTCTAGAAATAGTATTCAGGAAAAAAATAAAAATATGAGTTTTTCTTTTTTTTTTTTTAAATGAAGATACTACATAAAGAAATAATGCTCCCATTTCTCAAAACGGTAGCTGAGTCTTCTTTTGTGCTTGTCATTTTTGTAGCAAGTCTTCGCTTGGCAAGTTCGTAGCAGAACCCTGAAACGACTGAACAAGAACGTTACATACGTGCTATCATTTAACGTTCGCAGAGTCTACTAGGCTTCATTTCCACATATAATTGACATTAAAATTATATCAATAATTTTGACTTTTCAACGACGAATATTTTTTAATATTAAATAATTATTCCCCAAGACCTATAAATACCTAGCATTGCACCACTTAACTGCACCACCGACAACAAACACAATCATCTTCTTCACACATATCAAAAATATGCATAGCCCAGTGAGGTTTGCAAGCTGCCGAGGAGTGTCGTTTGAAATCAAACCTCATCTTGATCCATTTGCTCTTTCATCACCCACTAATGATGAGCAAAATGGCAGCAGCCGTTTTTGGTTCTCTTGGTTTAAAGGCAGCACCTCTAAAATCTTCCCTTCTTCTAATCAAAGATCCGTGAGTCGGCCTAGTAGCCATTTCTGTGATCTTGATCTTGATCTTGAAGGCGAAGAAGATGAAGATGAGAACGCTTTGGAAATATTAGAAGATGGAAAAAATAAAGAGAAACCTGAGCAACCAATTAAGCCCGCTTTACCAAGAAAACAAGAATCAAGATTGTCAATTATACTGCTTGATCAAGGCTTGTTCACTGTGTACAAGCGACTTTTTGTTGTTTGTTTAACATTGAACATCACTGGCTTGGTTCTTGCAGCTACTGGGAACTTTCCTTATGCAAGAAACAAAGCTGCTCTCTTTTCCATAGCTAATATTTTAGCTTTAACACTCTGTAGAAGCGAAGCCTTCTTAAGAGTTGTTTTCTGGCTTGCAGTGAAGGTGTTGGGCCGGTCTTGGGTGCCTCTCCGGCTAAAGACAGCCATCACTTCTCTTCTTCAGAGTATTGGTGGAATACATAGCAGTTGTGGAGTTTCTTCGATTGCTTGGCTAATCTATTCCTTAGTTCTTACTCTTAAGGATAGAGACAATACTTCCTCTGAGATAATAGGAGTCGCCTCTGCAATTCTTTCACTTCTCTGCTTATCTGCATTGGCTGCATTTCCTCTCGTTCGCCATCTCCATCATAATGTATTCGAAAGGACGCATCGATTCGCTGGATGGACAGCTCTAGCTCTGCTATGGGCATTTGTGTTGCTCACACTCTCTTATGACCCACAAACCAAATCTTACACTATGGAGTTAGGCTCCAAGTTGATCAAACAACAAGAGTTTTGGTTCACAGTAGCCATTACAGTTCTAATTATCATCCCATGGGTTACAGTTAGACGTGTGCCGGTTAAAATAGCATCTCCTTCAGGACATGCCTCCTTAATAAAATTCGAAGGAGGAGTAAAAGCTGGAATACTTGGCAGGATTAGTCCATCCCCATTATCCGAATGGCATGCCTTTGGTATAATTTCTGATGGGAAAAAAGAGCACATGATGCTAGCTGGTGCAGTTGGGGACTTCACAAATTCCTTAGTCTCAAACCCACCGACCCACTTGTGGGTTAGACAAGTGCACTTTGCTGGCCTGCCTTATCTAGTCAGCATGTATGATAGGGTCCTCTTGGTGGCTACAGGGTCGGGTATTTGTGTGTTCTTGTCATTTCTTTTGCAGCCATGCAGAGCCAATGTGTGTGTGCTTTGGGTGGCCAAAGGGATAGAGCAAAACTTTGGTAAAGAAATAAAAGAAATGATGAGTGGGCATCCTAAAGGTAAGGTGATTGTTCATGATACAGCCATCTTAGGTAGGCCAAATGTGTCCCAAATGAGTGTCGAAACTGCCAAGAAATGGGAAGCTGAAGTTGTCATTGTTACAAGCAATCCTGAAGGAAGCAGAGACGTTGTCGATGCGTGCAAAGCCTCAGGAATTTCTGCATTTGGTCCTATTTGGGATTCTTGAAGTTAATGCATATATAACTGCACATGGATGATGTTAATTGTTGTCTAATGTTCTTGTTCCTATTCTGTTATATTTTTCTTTATTTGAACCAGCTTATAACTAAGAAATGATAATATATATATATATATATATATATATATATATATATATAATAACAATAATAAATATATATAAAGTTTGATCAATTTGATTCATTTTTCAGTTTTTATTCGATTTTGCTTATCCTAATATAGTATAGTAGAATTATCAGTAAAAGGCATGGAAATTAAAATCTCCCCCACTTTATTTTTTTTATTGAATACTAAATATTGGGCCAAATTATGTGGTTGGAGTATAGAAAAGTAATAATTTGAGTCGATAACTTTCTTGTTGGAAACACTTCCCAGATAAAGAAGGAAGAAGTAACGCTATCAAAGTTCAAAGATCAAAGACAATAAGTCAATCACGGATTCGAATGATCAATAATCCATAAATAAAATTTTATAATGTTTTTTTTTTACGTACCGTGAAACTTTGTACCTAATTTTCACGATTTCATGCAAGGTTATTAAAACGGTATTGTATAAATAATCAAAAAGTAAAAAATTCATAGTTTGACGGGTTAATTGGAATTCAACCAGATTTTTTTTAAATCATATTTTTTTAAATTTTATATAAATATTATAAAAATATCAATATATAAAAAAAATTAAAAATAGTTTAAAAATACATTTATCATCAAATATTAATACTAAAAATAATATTTTCAAGTTATTCAACATTTATAATAAAAATTTAAGATAAATATAGTAAAAAAAATGCAAGCTCAAAAAAATTCATCAAATATAAATTATAATTTTTTTTATTTTATTCATAAAAAAATCATCAAAATTGCTTAAATTTCAATTATTGTATATTTATATTTATTTTATTTTTTTCAGTAAAAAATAATATTACATAGATATTTTGAATAAAATTTGATTTTTCAAATTCATATCGGTTTTTTCCGATTCTACCTGATTTTGTCAAATTTTTATCGGTTTTTGTCCAATTAATGACGGTTCCTTTCATTTTTTAGCAGTCCGATTTTTATACATTGAACCAATCGGATTAATTGATGATTTGCGATTAAATCGGTTCAGTTTTAATAACATTCATTTTACGGCACAAATAAAAATGTGTCAGTATATTAAATTTTGAATTGTTTTTAGAATTATAAGTTGTTGACAATCTTTTATTTTCATTTGATTATAATTTAAATTAAATCTCATTTGTTTAAAAAAATTGTTTCAGAAAAAAGAAAAAGAAGAAGAGAATGAAAGAGTTTCATTTAAGTATTTTCTTTTTACATTTTTTTAACATAGTGTGATTCGTGGCACTGAGCTGGAAAATATATTTAATAGCTAAGATCTGATGGCTGGTTTGGATTGAATGCCATCTAGTTTATTTGCCATGTCAACTTTTTGTTTGAGAAAAAGGGGCAAATCAACTTGGTTTATAGCGATTTAAGAGCAAATCGCATTCAAACAATTGTTCGGAGGTAAATTCAAAAAATTTCAAGAAATGGAGGGCAGAGAAACCCAACCCTTTGTCCCTAGATAATATCCTTGGAATAGGGATGATCGCAGGAATAGAAAATGGCTTTCACATACTATTCTGCACAGAGGCGGAGCAGGAGCGAGATCATCTCCGATAATATTTTGAGGGAAAAATTGCCCCCATCCCTATCCCTACGAGAATTTTCGTCCCTGCATAAAAAATATTTTATTTTTAAAAATAATTTAATTATAACTAAAATATAGTATTAAACAATTAATTGTAATTGAAATATAATATTTAATAATTAAAAATATAAATTTAATTACAAATTAAATCAATATAAATTTTAACAATTGAAAAAATTAAAATTAAATATAATTTAAAACTAAATTATATAAATATAATTAAATTTAACTACTAAATTTAGGGAGCGAAAAAATTTTGGGATTGGAATCGTCCCAAATTCTAAGTCGAAAAATATTTTTCCTCAATTTTTGCATCCACGAAAAAAATTTTCGAATATTTTTGGCTCCATTCGGAGTGATATCTCGTCGGGAGCGGCGATTTCCCATCTCATGATCATCACTACTTGGAACTAAGTACCACATGCCTCATTAAAAGACTCATGAATATTTTTTAGAGGAAATTACACCTATTATCACTTTTTTAACCATAATTTTTAAAAATGCAGCCACCACTTAAATATGTTTAAAAATACCTTATTTTAATTTTTTGTTTTTAAAAATACCGTTTTTTATGTTAAGCATAAATATCCCAATTGCTAAACACAGAGACAGGACCACAGGACCGTTCAGAGCATCGGCCACCCAATCGACGGCCATGATGTCATCGCAGATTGGGTTACCGGACTCTTTAACGACTCTGTGGCTAGGGTGAGCTGAGTAGACGTTGAGGCTTTCTTTGGAGGAGTAACGGATGTGGAGCATGAGAGGGAAGGGGATCGTCGATAATTTGAGGCGGTGAAGAGGAGCTAAGCGAGATTAAGAACGGATTCGAGAGAAAACAAGTTGTTGAGGGAGGAGAGAAAGTCATTTACTTTTGTGGAATCGGTATTGACTTTGAGTTTGAAGAGAATGGTGTGTTCAATGATTTGCATAAAAGTTGTGGCTGGATGGACTATGCTTGAAAGTCTCACAGAAAAGCTTGATAATGGCCCGTGGCACGTGTCTCCAGCCAGAGGGATCACAATGATTGGGTGAGTGCACTGTTATATTCTTTTCCTGTACGTTCTTGACTTCTTGTGCTGTGAAAATTCTCTAAATTGCAATTATCCCATATTTTCTAAGTGCATAATTTTATTTGTTTTGGCAGGCAAAACAACCATCTCTGCACTTTCTTTTTGGTGTTTCCTTCTGTTCTGGTTTATTCATAAAAGCATATAGTTACAGTGGCCTTTTTCTGTTTCCTCCATAGCAACCAAGATCAAAGGCATTTACACTAAGGGCTTCAAGTACATCACTTAAATCTTCAGTAAGCGTTTCTTGCCTGAACCGGAACTTCATAGAATATGTAGCTGTGTGGATAATTATACTTTGCATACACGACACTTTGTCATTGAGTTAATTTATAATGAGCTTTTCTTTGTCACTAATTTTCCTTTTTTGAACCGAAACTTCATAGAATGCACAATAATTACTTCGCATACACGGCAGTTTATCCTCGAATTAATTTACGATAAGCTTTGTTTTCGGGTTGCAGTGGTGAAGGAGAGGGAGATGGATATCAAGGATTCAAGGATGGTGAGTGCACAAGGTGGTGGGCTTCCAACAGTGCAGACTTTAGGGCTGGTTCATGGTGAGGATTTAACTGAAAACTAAATCAAATAGTCCAGGTGATTCTAACATATTCAGATTCATGATTATCAACAGGATAAGAGGCCTTTGGATGGACCTTATTATACAACAATGACTTGATACATCATAGCTAACCCAACTCCAAATACAATTTATTCAGAAAAACAAACTGAGATTCATGTAAAAAGGAGTGTGAAATATTAAAGAAATATCAGATACTAGGTAGCTTCCTCCTATTGGAATTGAACTAAGGAACTAGATTTGACATTTTTCTTATCAAGATATATTTTCCTACTCTCTTTGAAACTTTTGTTTATTAAGCTTCACCTACTGACTTCCACGCACAATTTTTTGCCTTTGGAAGTATCAGTAACACTGGTTAAATCGATCGAGTTGTTCTTTGATTTGCCCTTCTTTTGCTGGTGCCATTGAAGTATTTTTAAAACCTTTCTTAATGTTGTTCTTTGGGTGCATATAGGGGACTTTGATAAAATCGGAGTATTTGATAATTTATCTGAAAATGAGATTTTCTTTATTTTCAGATGCTTGGATGCTCTACTCAAATTATGTCAAGAAAATGTGGGAAATGCAATTTAGAATTTGTGTGAATTTTAATGCTTGCAGAGATTAAAAAAAAAAAAGAATCTTCCTCATGCATGCCAACTGTTCGGTATATTGACTGAATTAAAGCAAAATAAAGTTTCAGAATGATAAGTGCTTTCTCTTCTACCTTGCAAAGTATAATTTATAGGCTATGTTTCGAGTATTTGGATATAATTAGTATTTTATTAGAATAAAATAAATAAAAAATTTTGATGAATATTAATTAGACCATAATAATTCAAAATAAATCTAAGCTAAAACATGTATTCTTAGGATTATACAGATTTTCTTATATGGTATTATAATAACTCATATTCTTAATCCTAAATCAATTCAAAATATATGTTTTTTTATCCGACTGACCAACTAAATAAAATGATTAAAATAAACATAATTTCTATGAATTTTAATTTAATATGGCAGCAACGTGTAGTAACTCCATTGGTAATTATAATAATTATGTACAAAGAAGATAAGAAAACAAAACAACACATGGCTACAAAGTGGAGAATCAGCTCCATTGTTAATTTGTTTGATATCAGCTCTAAAGAGATTGGAAAGGGCTTTGGGAAACGTCATCAAGATAAACATATATTTTGAATTTTTTATCAAAGCTGGCGTATATAGTTTTTTTTTGTATTTAATTTCATTTTTATTTTTTACTTTAAATGAAATTTAAACTTTATAAAAGAAATGTTCATTTGGTAAATAAATAATTAAAGAAATGTTCGTTTTATTTATTATTTTTACTTTTTATGAATGATAATCAAAATTAAATTTTATTCTTGATTTTGGTATACCACTAGTGTACCAGGTATACCAGCGGTATACAAAAATCCAGAACTCAGATTATATTATTAATTTTGGTATACCGGTGGTATACCAAAATCCAAAATTAAAAATGATATTATGGATTTTGGTATACCACCGGCATATCTAAATCTAAAATTAATGGTATATCATCGATATACCTTCTGGTATACTAGGTATACCACCGGTATACCGGGTATGGTGGTATACCAAGTATACCACTGGTATACCTAAATCCAGAATTGAAGGTATACCACCGGTATACCGGGTATACCTTCTAGTATACCAGGTGGTATGCTGGGTATACCACCAGTATACCGTGTATACCTTCTGGTATACCAGGTGGTATGCCGGGTATACCAGTTTAAAAAAATTAAAATTACGTTATACATTTGAAAATACTAAATTAAATATTAATAATAGACTTTTTTTAACTATTAATTAAAAAAATTGAATTGAAAAAAATTAAATATATTAAAAATTTAAAAATGATAGATAAATATAATTTAAATTTTGTTTAAAATTGATAAATAAAATATAAAGGAAAAATATTATTTTATCATGTAAAATTAATTTTTTTATTAAAAAAGTAATATCTAATTATCATTAAAAGTGGAAGTGATTGTTAGAATATTGTTTGGTAAGGACATGATTACCCAATAGTTGGCTTGAGTTCTTTATTAGGTGCAATAAAAAGCCACTCATAGGAGTACAATCTCTTCTGCTCAACTTTGTCTATTATCTCTAAGTATAAAAAAGCAAGGCAAGGATTATTAGCGTGTTTAAATCGTTAATGGCATGGCAAGTGAGGCGGCTTTTGCTTTTGCAAGTTAACATAGCCTTAGCTTCAACAAAAGTGTCTGATCATTTGATTCATCATGACAAATAGACTATTAGAACTGAAGATAAGCTGCTTGTCAATTTAATGAATAACTGAAATTCAACCTGCATTGCTGGTGCATTCAAACAAGCATGCAAAAGAGACTGACAAAACAAAAGAAATCAACTTCGTGCTTTTCCTTCATTTAGTCTTATAACTTCGTTGGCATACCTCACACCTTTACCCTTGCATGGTTCAGGGGGCCTATATTTCCTAATAGAAGCAACAAATTGACTCAGTTTTTATAATCATCTTCTATAACCCACACATAATTTACTCTATGTGCACTAGCTTGAATCATCACAGCTACAAGTGAGCTCCTAGGATTGCAAACTATTGCCTCTGCTCTTCTTACCATTCTCGCCGAATAACTCATTGACCTTATGTACTTTCTTGTTACCGACTCCTCATCTAATGATGAGGATAATGATGTTGAATGAGACAAGAGTGAATTAGTCGAGTTGGTCAATTGTTGAAGCTTTTGTTTGACTTTCATACAATTTTGAGCACAAATGAATTTTCTTTTATTTAGTATATTAGACAACATCTTTTTCAGCACGGTTTAATAGTTTTCTGATTTTTTTTAAAGAATGATAGTTAATTAGTGGCAAGATTTTTGGCTTAATTTTCATTCGATTGGTTTTTTGCTCATATATGGTTTTGGGTTTCTCTCTAGCAAGCTCTACAGAAGGAGAGAATGGACGGACTTTAAGCTGGAAAAAAAGTTATGCAGGACATGCAATTACATTCACAAGAAGATTGAGTATGCAAATATGAAGAAAACATCATAGGAATATTAAGTATACAAATTTAATTACAATACAAGCATAACATATATGATTAATCTACAGTTACATTGTCTTCTCCTTTTCAACAAACACAATACAGTTTGCAATGTTTCAAGGCCTCGTTTTTTCAAGCGATCCATCACCAGCTTAATTAGATCCTTTGGGGGGCTTCCACCATCAATGTATGCCACTAGATCCCCAACGGAAATGGTAGTTATAGCTGCTGCGACGGTTTCATCGCAGCACGCAAGTGTCAACGGTGACAGCTCCCCTATTAAAATACTCTCATCACCGTCCACCACAGCCATTGATTCCGGGTCGCCAATGAGCTGGAAATAGCTTCCAACGCGGAGGAAGCAGGGGAATTATAGCTTATTGTGAAGATATCAGTGGTGATTGTGCCTAAACTTTAAATGGATAGTACTGGGATTGGGGAGAATAGCTAAGGAGGAATCTGACTACACCTTCTTACATTAACCAGCAGAATTCATGGCCGCCATGCACGGTGGTTAGCCCAGTGGATGTGGCTGATATTTTTTGCTGCTATTTTCTTCTTGATCTTGACTTAATAAGTACCACTAGGTTTTGTGCTCCTTGCAGGATCGCATCAATTGCATTTATTAAGCTTGAAAAAAAAAAGAAAAAGGAAAAGAAGACGACTTATGAGCAATTTATTCAAATAAGTCCAAAAAGACAGAATAAAAAGCTTAATTAGTAACTAAATTTTGTTTTAAATTGGAAAACTTCAAAACTGACATCAATTCCCTAGATTTTATGGAATAAAACTAAAATTTGAACTGGAAGAGACTGAACATATGTGTTAAATTAAAGAAATTCAAATTACATCTCTGGGTTAATATTTTTTCCTCTCTTCCATACACACAGCAACAAATACAAACCCCTACAGCTTCAAAATTTCCTTCGAAATCATTCCAAATTGAGCAATATCTTCCAAAGAAAAACCAATTTAAAACCCTAAATCTCTCTCGAATCAAATTACCAAGGCAAAAAGAACTAGATCTGATCCCCCCGACATAGAAACCGAAACTCGAATGAACGATAAATCAAACGAAAACAAATACCTCGCCCAGCTTCCGTTATCGAGAATAGACGGGGTGCATGGCCGATTGATGACACAACTTTTCGGCGAAGAAAGCAATAGAGGTAGAGAGACAGAGGGAATTGTATTGTATTGTGTTTATATTGGTAAGAAGAAGAAGAAAAAGAAGAAGGAGGAGAAGGAGAAGGAGGCGTGAAAAAATGGGGAGTTTAAGTTAAATTAAAAAAAGTGGTATTTTTAAAAATGAAAATTTAAAAAAAGGTATTTTTGAAAGAGAAAAAAAAAGATGGGAGTATATTTAAGTTTAACACTTTTTTTTGGATAGTTTTGTAGAACTCCCTATTTTTTTACCTAGAGGTTCACTAGGTGCCAATGCCACCAACATTAGTCGAATATTTTTATGGGCATTACGCGCCCATGTTTTTAAATTACGGGCCAAACAATAAGCCTTTTCCACCCTATCACTCAATTGGGCTTATTTGCTTTTCATGGATTATTAACGTAAGAGCCGTTCTTCACCACTATCTGGAATATTGAACCATATGCTCTTCTCCAATTTATTTTTCATCTTTTCATATAATTCTTTTCCAGCATGAACTTTTATTATGCAAAAATAATTAAAAAAAATAAAATTGAAATTTTCTGTTAAATAGGTGAAAAAGTTTCAAGGTAGAAATAAGAAACGAACGATAATATATATTTACATCAAAGTTAGGTTGACACAGTCAAACAATTTTAAATGCGTAGCACGGGAGATATGCAAACTCAGCAGCACATTTGCTAGAATTATGACTAACTTTCAATTAATAAACATGCATTCATTCATACGTATAAATATAACTAATAAAAATTTAACTTAACATTTCGTTTAAAAAAAAAAATTTAACTTATAGTCTATTCTATTTTTTTCTAGAATTATGAGATCTCGACTTCAAATCTCAATAATTTCCTATCAACAATATAAATAAATAAAATTATGACAACTTCAAGAATCCCAAATAGGTCCAAAAGCTGAAACCCCTGCAGCTTTGCACGCATCGACAACGTCTCTGCTTCCTTCAGGGTTGCTTGTAACAATGACAACTTCAGCTCCCCATTTCTTGGCAGTTTCGACACTCATTTGGGACACATTTGGCCTACCTAAGATGGCTGTGTCATGAACAATCACCTTATCTTTAGGATGCCCACTCATCATTCCTTTTATTTCTTTACCAAAATTTTGCTCTATCCCTTTGGCCACCCAAAGCACACAAACAATTAGCTCTACATGGCTGCAAAAGAAATGACAAGAACACACAAATACCCGAGCCAGTAGCCACCAAGAGGACCCTATCATACATGTTCACTAGATAAGGTAGGCCAGCAAAGTGCACTTGTCTAACCTACAAGTGGGTTGGTGGGTTCAAGGTTAAGGACTTTGTGAAATCCCCAACTGCACCAGCTAGCATCATGTGCTCTTCTTTCCCATCAGAAATTATACCAAAGGCGTGCCATTCGGATAATGGGGATGGGCATATCCTGCCAAGTATTCCAGCTTTTACTCCTCCTTCGAATTTAATTAAAGACGCATGTCCCGAAGGAGATGTTATTTTGACCGGCACACGTCTAACTGTAACCCATGGGATGATAATTAGAACTGTAATGGCTACTGTGAACCAAAACTCTTGTTGTTTGATCAGCTTGGAGCCTAATTCGCCTAATTCCTTACTGTAAGATTTGGTTCGTGGGTCATAAGAGATAGTGAGCAACACAAATGCCCTTAGCAGAGCTAGAGCTGTCCATCCAGCGAATCGATGAGTTCTTTCGAATACATTATGATGGAGATGGCGAACGAGGGGAAATGCGGACAAAGAAGATAAGCAGAGAAGTGAAAGAATTGTAGAGGCCACTCCTATTATCTCAGAGGAAGTATTGCCTCTATCCTTAAGAGTAAGAACTAAGGCATAGATTAGCCAAGCAAGTGAAGAAACTCCACAGCTGCTATGTATTCCACCAACACTCTGAAGAAGAGAAGTGGTGGCTGTCTTGAGCCGGAGAGGCATCGAAGACCAGCCCAACACCTTCACTGCAAGCCAGAAAACAACTCTTGAGAAGGCTTCGCTTCTACAGAGTGTTAAAGCTAAAATATTAGCTATGGAAAAGAGAGAAGCTTTGTTTCTTGCGTAAGGGAAGTTCCCAGTAGCTGCAAGAACCAAGCCAGTGATGTTCAATGTTAAGCATACAACAAAACGTCTCTTGTACACAGTGAATAAGCCTTGATCCAGCATGATATCAAATTAAAGGGGAAAAAAAAGGAACCTAATACAATTAACGCTCTGCCATGGCAATTGGCATCACTTGAAAAACCTTGCAAGTAATATCAAAGTTACAACAGAAGCAATTTAAGGGTTGACTAAGTCCTGTGAGTAATTATCATATCAGAACTCATATTTTAGGGTTAGACGGTTATGGGTGTGTATATAGAGAGAGAGACAAATTAACAAAGGAAGAAGACTTGGCATAGATCTAAAGAAAATAAACCTTAATTAATGTTTATTATTGAAATTTGGATTTATGATGCATAGGTTGTACTTTTATAATATGTTAGTTTATTCCTAAAATATGAAGTCTTAAATGTGATAGTCAATTAACACCGTACCATTAATTATAACCAAGAACCAAATGTGTTTATATATCTCTATCAGAATACAAAAATGTGTGTACATCATGACGTGTCTCCAGTATCTTGTACAATTGAACAAAGTTTTCTAGAATTATAAAAAGAAGGATCGCTTGCTTGTGCAATTGAAATTAATTAGTTTTGCACACAATTGATTAATTAGTTACAATTATCCTCTTGCAGAAAATATTTATTTATACCAGGTAACCACTTCAAATAGATTGGTTAAAAAATCGCAGAAAAGTTACAATTTATAAGCAGCATTTTGGTACGGCAATGGTTATTTTGCTCATTTTCGGATTAATTAAATTGATATTTTTTTTAACTTTAAGAAAAAAAAAATAAAAACTCAAATTTTAGACTTTTCAATATTTTAATACTAGCATTTACTGCTGAGATATTTTTTAGAGAGAATTAAATTGATGGTTATTAAAACTTATCCCTACTAAGGTGTTCTTAAGAAATAGAAACAATGAAAAGAAGAAAATTAACAAAATGCTCGTAAAATCGATACAGTACGATGGAGTGCTTCATGACATACTACATGAGAAAACTCTTTGAAATGCAATAACTATATATATAGCATATAAAGAATAACTGGAAAAACCATATTGCACGATGCAGAAAAGTTTGTTTAATAAATCTCGATTTTTTACAGGATTCTTGTTTGGAATATGTACAATCAAAAGCTGGATATTAAATTGAAAATTATTTTATAATTATTCCATAATCTAACATCATTGTAACGAAAGAACAGACCCGCAGGCCACAGGTACTGCTTTCTTGACCTGGGAAAGGTAAAATTTTTGGATAGACTTAGTGTCATGTTAGGAAGACTTCGGAAATAAGTTCAATAATTTGTTTAATAATTCCAAAGTATTCGTTATTGGGGAAGTGAAATTTTGTCAAAAATTTTGATTTTGGGATGACCCTGTTAGAATCACTGATAAGTAAACTAACAAGATAAATAATCTCTAACCAATAACTAATTCATAACCGCCATCCTATGATTTGAAAAAAAAATCTGTAGGTTTTTTTTAACCAAAAAAATTATCTAAAAGAACTCAATTTTTTCGAAAAGTTATTTAGTGTGCCAATACATACTATGCGTGTGCATTTGCACCATTCAATCAGATCCATATAGCATATATGTTTATGTATAGTATCATAACTCATTAATAACACAAATATCATTTTCAAGAAAAATTAAGAAAAACAGTTCCATGATAAAATTAAAAAATTGTTGAATATGAGTACAAAATATATTTTCCAAATAAGCATTATATAATGTATCTGAGTCTATTTATCGCTTTTTTTTTCCAATTTCTTTATAAAAAAATAAAAATAAAAAATTTCATGTAAAATGATATTTATGTTGTTAGAACTAATATTTTATTTTTATTTTTATTAGCCTAAGAATAACATGTCAAAAGGTTTCCTTACTTATCTTTAAAATGTAGACTGTCTTCATAAATTAAAAAATAATTTTTTTTGACTGAGTCAAATGGTGAAATGTAAATTATATTTGGCTCTGCAATAGAGCCATCTTGTGGGGTACTGTATTATTACAATTTGGAGTTGGATGGACTCAGTCAAACGGTAATATATTCAAGACTTATTCAATGTTATTAAAACCGGACCGGGCCGGCCGGTTGAACCGCGAACCGGCAAGCCAGCCGGTTGATTTGACTACTAAAAACCGAATTGGCAAAAAATCGAATTGAACCGAAAAACCAACGAACCGGACAAAACCGGATTTTTTGCTAAAAATGTAAAAAATCAATTTTTTTTTTAATTTTTCCACCCACCCACACACATATATATATATATATATATATATATTTATTTATTTATTTGAAAAACTTAGTATTTTAAATTTTAAGTATATCACTTAATAATTTAATATATTTATTATATTTTTGATTCATTATAATCAAATATATATATATATATATATATATATATATATATATATATATATATATATATATATATATATATATATATATATATATATATATATATATATATATATATATATAGTATATCACTTAATAATTTAATATATTTATTATATTTTTGATTCATTGTAATCAAATATATATATATATATATATATTAAATTTTTATTATTTATTTATTTAAAAAAATTAATATTTTAAATTCTAAATATGTCACTTAATAATTTAATATACTTATTATCTATTTGGATTATTGTAATAGTATATTAAATTATTAAATAATATCTTTAGAATTTAAAATACTAATTTTTTTCAAATAAATAAATAATGGAAATTTAAAATATACATACATACATACATACATACATACATATATATATATATATATATATATATATATATATATATATATATATATATATATATATATATATATATATATATATATATATATATATATTAAAATTTTATTATTTATTTATTGAAAAATTAGTATTTTAAATTCTAAAAATGTCACTTAATAATTTAATATACTTATTATCTATTTGAATTTATTGTAATTAAATATAATTATACTCATATATGCAAGGTTAATATTTTTTGTGTTCACTTTATTACTACTACATCTAAACATGAAATTATTTTCATGATATGATTGTATTATGTTTCTAGCATATGATATTCAATAATCCATAATTAATCATTTGTAATAATAAAATTAAAATTATTTTCGTAACTTATTATTAAAATATTTGTGATATATATTTAAAATTTGATGAATATTTTTTTAATTTTTATACAATAGTATTCAAAAAATTATAATAATTATAATATTTTAAAAATAGGAAAAAATCTGGTTGAACCGATCGAACCACGAATCCCCAGCCTTGTCGGTTCTCTATCCGGTCCGGTTTTAATAACATTGGACTTATTTCATGTGCCAAAATTATTTTTTCTAATTGCAATTTATGCTTTCATCACTCTCTATCAATAATTCTATTTTCTGATCATAGCAGACTTGTGAAATTCGTTCGTCACTGACAAATACACTGTAAAATGGGACACGAATAGGATCCTTTCTTGTATTAGAATGCTGAAATATATTCAACAGCTTTACCAATTATTTTTTCTAAAATTAAGTAAGAATAATTTTGACAAAATTTATGAAAATAATTTTTTTAATTAATAAAAATTATATTTCATAAAGTTATATTTTAAAAAATAGATAATTGTTTGATAAATAAAATTCAAAATGATTTATAATTCAAAAATAATTTTTTCAGCTATTTGATAAATTATATGATTAAAAATAACTTTTTACAATAAATATTTAAATTATTATTTTATAATTTTTTTTATTTATCTTGACTCAATAGTAAATATCCTTTGTATTATTTCTTTTTATATTAGATATAATTATCATTATAAAATAAAATAAGGGATATTTTGTCAAAAAAAAATTCTAAAACAACTATCCTTAAAAGCTAAAATTCAGTTTTTTTGAGAAACTTCAATTTCTAGCTTTTTTCAATATGAGGTTTTTTCACTTTTTATAAAATTGATTTTTAAAAAATCAGCATTTACCAAACACGTATTTTTATCCCATAATCAATTTTTTATCAAATAATCAGCTTTTTATTCTTTTAAAAGCAATGCCAAACGGGCTCTAAATGTGATTAATTTATAGCTTATCAAAATCCTTGTAATTGTGAAGATCTGTTACAAAATAATTATGGAAACAAAAGATCCTCTAATACTCCCCCTCAAGTTGGAGCATGAAGAATGGAAATGCCCAACTTACCAAGCAACTGGTGAAAATGATCATGTCCAAGTGCTTTAGTAAAGATATCAGCCAATTAATACTATGAAGAAATTGGCTTAGTTTCAATGGTTTTTGATTGAATATGTTGACGAATAAAATGACAATCGATTTCGATATGCTTTGTTCGTTCATGAAATACCGGATTAGTTGCAATATGAATGGCTGCTTTATTGTCACAAAATAGTGGAACTGAGGTCTTGCATGGAACTTGAAGATCTTGCAAAAGTTGTTTGAGCCAAACAATCTCACTTGTGGTGGTGGCCATGGCTCTATATTCAGCCTCAGCAGAGGAACGAGAAACAACTGTTCGTTTCTTAGCTCGCCATGAAATGGGTGAAGAACCGAGAAATACAATATATCTAGTAGTCAACTTACGTTTCATGGGACATCTTGCCCAATCAGCATCACAGAATGCTTGCAAAGACAAACTGTTATTTGAAGGCAATAAAATACATTGGCCTGGTGATCCTTTTAAGTATCGTACCACCCTGTAAGTTACTTTAAGATGAGGCTGACATGGCTCATGAATGAATTGACTAAGGATATGAACTGCATAACAGATATCTGGGTGAGTGATATTAAGATATAACAAGCGACCCACTAATCGTCGATATCCTTTTGGATTCTTACAAAGATCGTCGAAACTAGTGGAAAGTTTGTGTTGTTTTTCCATTGGAGAAGAAGCCGGCTTACACCCAGTTAATCCACATTCTGTTAAAATATCAAGAACAAATTTGCGTTTACTCAAAAAAATCCCTGTCGGGGAACGGGCCACCTCAATACCCAGGAACAAGCGACCCACTAATCGCCGATATTCTTTTGGATTCTTACAAAGATCGTCGGAACTAGTGGAAAGTTTGTGTTGTTGCTCCATTGGAGAGGAAGCCGGCTTACACCCAGGTAATCCACATTTTGTTAAAATGTCAAGAACAAATTTGCGTTTACTCAAAAAAATCCCTGTCAGGGAACGGGCCACCTCAATACCCAGGAAATACTTGAGTTTGCCAAGATCCTTGATGTGAAACTTTGTATCCAAGTAAGCTTTCAGTTCGCAAATCAAATGAGAATCTATTCCTGCGATAATAACATCATCAACGTAAACCAGAACTGAAACAAAAGATCCTCTAGAAGCAAAGGTGAACAAGGAATAATCTGTTGTTGATTGCTTGAACCTGATAGCAAGTAAAGCACTAGTGAATTTTTGATACCAATTTTGAGATGCTTGACGAAGACCGTATAGAGATTTTCGTAGTCTACAAACTCGATGCTCCCATTTTCTTGCAAATCCTTGAGGAATTTTCATATACACTTCTTTCCCCAAATCACCATGTAAGAAGGCATTGTTTACATCTAATTGATGTATTTCCCAATTCTTAGCTGAAGCAATACTTAGTAGACAACGAACAGTAACCAGTTTTGCAACCGGAGCGAAAGTCTTATGAAAATCAACTCCCTGAACTTGGGTATAACCCTTTTGCAATGAGACAAGCCTTGTGGCGTTCTATACTTCCATCTGGTCTGTATTTGATTTTGTAGACCCATTCGGAGTCGATGGCCCTTTTTCCCGGAGGCAATGGTTCTAAAGTCCACGTTTGATTTTCTTCCAAAGCAGCAATCTCTTTTACCATGGCCTTTCTCCAATGTT
>JBBPFJ010001199.1:0-20000 GCA_037975025.1 Excoecaria agallocha
ACAATATCTGCAATTTCTTCTACTCCCATTCCAATGTACAAGAAAATATCCAATGTCCGCAAAAGATTTTTTTCACACTTAGCTGATAAAAGCTCCGGACTTTCTATAAACAATGAACAAGCTCCGTTTATCTTTAAACCCAGTTTGAGTAACCGGCAAAACAATACACAAACCCTCTTCCCAGAACCTTCAAGAACTAATAGAGGATTTGTATTAAACAAGCTATGTAACTGCTCCTCACTATATCCCACTTTATCAAGAAAATCTAATGTGTAAAGTATTCTTTTCCAATTATAAGAGTGCTTCCAAGACAAATATCTTTCAATTCGACAATTCTCTATGCCTACTCTATTTAATTTTTCAAGGACATTAACGAAATCATTGTCAACACCACTATTAGTATTCAATAAATGTGGGCAACAGCACACAAGCTTAACAACTGTAGTTTTACTTAGACCCAAGTTTTCATAGGCCTGAAGTTTGGAAGATAATAACCCGAATTCATTTCCAAAATTCTCTATAGCTTCTTGATAAATCTTGCCAATTTTACTACGAGGAACCCCATAATTGCACAAAACATGGAAATTCTCAAGCAAGAGACTATCATCATTCAAAAAGATCAAGTGCCCTGGAAGAAGGGAAGAGAGCTCGGATGGGCATGAACCCAAACTCTCAAAGAATGGCTCAAACTCATTAATGGGATCATACCTAAGGAATTTACCTAGAGAACGTGCAGCGTTATCTTCATTATCGAACTTGGCGAGCAAATTCTGAAGGAAAAGAGGAGAATTCTTACTAATATGCTCAGCATCCGTGAAGCTTAAGCTCCTAGTGGAATCCAAGTAATCAAAGAGCACAGCTTGAGCCTCGGTTAAAGCAATACGCGATACACGGTTATGAAAATTAGAAGTATCTGATTGAGTGGATACAGAATGAGAGAGTTTTGGATTGTGGGTTAGATTAGTACTGCAAAAGACTCGAACTTTGAGTGGAATGGAAGACAGCTTTGGGGTGGGAAAGGGTTTTTGGGAGGAAACGAGAGAGACAAAGAGGATATAGTCGAGTTGAGCAGTCATCTAAACTAATTTAGCTACCCTGTAACAGAATCTGGGTAATACCATGGCAATAACGGGAGAGAGAGAAAGAGAGAAAAGAGAAGACGATGATATAAGATTTGGATTTCATCCCAGATTTCAGGTGACTGCACAGAAATCTCATAGACTGTAGAGATAAAAGTTAGGATTAGCGGAGCTTCTTACCTTGGGAAAGCAACTGGTACCAAATGGGGATTGGAATCCTTTCACGGAATCACAAACTACACTTCTTTACAGATTACAATAGAATTGATCAGAGATGGCATGGCGTGGGATTAGTTACTGATTAGCCATGAGAGCTTTTATCGTGCTAATTAGGTTTAGGGGTTTCGGAGGGTTTTGGGGGGCCTTTTCTATTTTTCACTTGTTAAATGTTTCTGTAAATTCCTCTTTTTTTTTTTACAAATAAATGTTTGTAAAAACATCATCGCGAAACTTTTTCTTTAAATGCAAATAAATGGTTAATGGTCTAATTGGTTGATCGGACTTGCGTCGTTTCAAGAATAATTCGAATAATAAATTTATGTTCATTTGGGATCAAATATAAAATAAAATATAGGGATTATGCTGCATATATCCAAAATTAAGGATACCTCATAACCAACTTATACATCAAAACATGTATTCTTAGAAGAAATAAGCAAATTCGTTGTGTTTATTTATTCCATGTATAGTAACACCATACAAAATCATACCATAATCAAAGTTAAATCTGAATCGAGATGAAACAAATGAATCGTTGGCTTCATCTTAAAAAAATCAGTATCTACCACTCTCCATAATGCTTCGAATGAAGTTTGAGAAAATTGAAATTTCCTAACAGAGCTACTAGTCAGCTCACCAAGAAGTAACCAAGTGCACCAATTTTTGAGGAAACAAAAAATTGACGGAGATAAAGAAACCATATAATTTTCTGCGCACTAGAATATAAATGATTATCACCTCCCGTCTATGCAAGCTTCTCCTCTGCAACATCGCTAGGAAGATCAAGCCCCGGCCGGAATTTTTCCAGGATAGTTCGTTGTTCCACAACCTGACCCCATCATACTTCACAGGAAAGAATATATGAATTTATTGCATTAATTTTAACATATGGTGTAGTCTAGCTTTGCCAAAAACAAGCTTACCCTCTATCAATGAGAACCACGGATCGAAGCTCGCAGTTTGCAAAGCTGCATTACAGATAATAAACATCTGATTAGCTAAGAAACATGAGGCTTATGCTTTTTCAGTGCAAACCATCAATATCCAAGAAATGGATCGTAAAAAAGACATTCAAAGCAGCTCGATACTGAAAACAAAAGCTTACTGTGTGCATATTTCACTCTTCACAGATGGATGACAATCATCCCCAAAAACGCTTAGGGTATGATATAAGAATCCACTGTGTGTAACAATTGCGATCTCCTTCTCTTCCAGTGTCCATAACCTAGAAAGTTGTAGAAAAATTAGAAAAGGATAGATTCATTATCAAAATACAGCACGTCATTCAAACCTACTCAAATATGGATTTTATATAAGAACTTATCTCAGTAAACAAGCCAAAATATGTAAAGGAATTTTTGTCCAATTGAATTTCACTGTTGCAGTTCTCTTTCTTACAAGTTAATATATCAAAATAGATCAAATTTAACAAGAAAAGCAAAAATCAAAAGAAATTTAAACGGAATAGCTGCATATTTGGTCCACATAATTGAAATTGCATGAGACAACCGCCCATATCATGCCCATATGAATTACAAGAAGCTATGAAAAGCTGAGAGAACTAATAGTTAAGGTATTCAGGAAGGTGAACTAGTTTTTCAGCGCCAAAACATCATTTTCCACTCTGCAAGGTAACTGTTCATCATGTGGTTTTTAAAGTGCCCTACTTTAAGATTTCAGATTGAGATCATTGTTTGCAGACTAAACCTTCAATTATTAGGATGGTGAAAAGAAATATTAGATAGAGATATAAAATGGATGCTCACCAGTTCAAAAACTTCTGCCCCCTGGCAGCAACTTCTTCGTTCTTCTCTCTGACATCCGGCATCCATAAAATGTCAGCGTCACTCTCAATCTAAGCAAATTATGAAAACAAACTGGTTCCCCTCATTCCAAGACTCAAAAATATTCATAATGGAAAACCACATAGGAGGTACAAATGTTGTCAAATTACTTGCCAGCGAAAAATCAATTGCAGGAAAAAGAGGTCGATACTCGCTTATGCTTCTTCTCCTGTCACACGGATGTACTCCCTAGAGCAAATTCCAAAGCAAATTAGAGGTAGAACAATACAACAGGCAATAATGGTATTCTTCATCATGACATAGGAAACAAGAAGGTGAAACAGGATGCACTAAGAAGGCATGCAAATAATAGCACTACAGGAATGGTATTCAAGAAATACCAAATGTTCTCGACAAAGCTCAACTGCTGCAAAAGAAGGGCAGTTTAAACTTGAAATTGCAGGACGATTACTTTTCCCTGCATTTTCAACCATCAATGGAGGGGCCTCTATGCCATCACTGTAGCCTTCTCCACCAAATACTCCAACTGCTGTTTGCATGGTCCTACAGTGCAATTATTTAGGTGAGACGAACTCAGACACAGGACTTTCGATCAGAGAAATCATGAAATGCCAAAGTTTTCCTGAGCAAGTAAAGCATTATTTATAAAGTTAATAAGAATCCCACCAGAAACTCTAACTTAATGTTATGGTTATCAGACATATCTGTAACTGAACAAGATCCATATGGAGACAACAGACAACAAATGCAATTTCACATATTCAATTAAACCAATACTAGTACCGACAACTAGCCTAAGCTAAAAAGCAAAATTCAGTTTCTGAGAAATGAGATGTTAAAGAAAATACTTCAAAAAGTCGGGGTATCTGCCTAGAACATTAATTTGAGTTCACAAAACACATAACAGATTCAGATGGTGGCGATTGTCAATAATTCAAAAAGTGAACACACACTAAAACGCACAAATTCTTGATCCAACACACAAAATTTCATTTTTCCTCCAAATCATTTATTCCATGCATTATTTCAAAACTTCAGAAGACACCATCACATAACAGCATAGACCAATCAACAGATTATATTTGGCAATGTCCCTTTACCACGTGTCCAATTCCAAATTCTGGCATATGTTATGATGAGAAGTACTCTGAAGCACTGGCAAGTTAGTTTTATGACTGCCTTTTAGCTGTCCCATATTTTCAAGTATGCATTCCGTAAGGAAAATATAGTCATTTAGGACAGCAATAGGATAGTATCATTCATTTCATCCTTATTATAAAACAAGTGCAAGCAACTTACTTTATAGCTTACATCATGAATTCTAGTCTGTGTGATATAATAAAAAGAATCAAAGCGAAATAAATAAATAAAAGTGAAGGGGAATGGCGAGAAGTACAATTTCTTAGTTGGCAATCATGGTAAAGAAATACATATTAAACAACGAAATCATTTGTCTAGTAGACAATTAGAAAAAGCTACATGGTTAGTTAAATGATGATTGGATTAAAATAAAAGAATATACATTCATTCACTGAAAAATCAACGAAAGAGCAACATAAGATAAAAACAGATAAATACATGTTGCATAATCAAAAGCCAATACCTCAATAAAGGAGAGGCAATGACCAATTCAATTCTCTTATTAAGCCCACATTTTTTAACATGCTTCCGCAGATTATCAACCTGTTAATCACTAAAAATCATTTCCTTATCCAAGGATAAACAGTAATGATTATAAGAAACGATCAAAATTAAATATAAAACAACAAATGTTAATAAGCACACTAAAAATGTTCTTTTCTTTTCTTCATTAAGAAAAAAGAAAAATATACTAAAAAATTCTTCAAAAGTCTAATGAAATACACAAATAAAACCCGCAAACGAGTCTAGATTAAATAGAATTAGGCAATAGTACCTGTTGCCATCCCAGAGCGGTGAGATGAGCATCAAAAAGAGCTTCGGATAAATAAGCACTGTAATCTTTATCCCCTTCTACATTATGAATCCCTTGTGCATGCCTCACCTGTAATCCCTCATTAATTTTCTCAAATTCTTAAAAAAAAAAAAACAACAATTTTTTTTTGCAATTATCCAAAGTAATATTAAAGAAAAAACAAATGCAATTCAAGATTGGCAACACAAACCAGGTGAATGGTCTTAGTACGATGTAAAGGATACAAAATGGGGGTGGTACTAACTTTGGCATCCATACCTGCACGCTTAAAAATAAAAACAATTAGGAAAAACAAAGGATCAAAAGCAATCAAATCACTAAATCATGAGATTTCAGAAACACAACAATCTGATCTAAGATTATCAAGGTAAAAAGGAATTGTATTGTACCTGAGAGAGAAGAGAAGCAAATAAATGAAAGAGGTTTCTTAGTGAAGGTAGAAATGGAGATTGAAGAAGGATTTAATAAAGGGGAAGGTTTGGTATATGGGGAATAATAAAATAAGACTGACATTTGGTAATAAAGTTTTAATTTTGAAGAGATGGATTCGGTCTTTCAGAAACGGGAAAAATCTGAGCCCAAAATATGTAAGAACATGAATGCAAGCTATGAGTCGTGAGATGTGGAACTGGAAATGGAAGATCGTCGTTTTGGACCCAAACAATAGCCGCCACATGGCCGACCTTGTTTACCTTTGCGTTCCGTACGATACTTTTCTCTTTTTTTTTGTAATGTTTTTTCGAATTGGTCACATTATTTTAGCATTGTTTCCGAATCATCCCCCGCATATTTTTTGGTGGATTCCCAATAATTATTTATTCTCTTCTTGAACGAAATTAAATAAACAGAAAGAAGCAATATTTACGTTCTCATTAATTTATGACTTAATTTATTTATCATTTATTTTATAATAATTTATTTGGATTATAATTTAAATTGATCCAATTTTATATGTTTATTACCCGTAAAAAATTAATCTATATATAACTTTATCCCTTTATTATCCAAATCTATTTTATTCTATTCTTTTGTTGCCTACATTTGAAATTCTTTTCATTTTTATTTTCAATTAATGTGTATGTGCATTGCATTGAATTAGCCTTTCACATATAACTTTTCTGACTAAAACACTGTTGCCCGATCTAAATTATTGTGTTTATAGAAAAAAAAAAGCAATAGTTTTTTTGAAAAACACAATATAGCGTGTTAATCGAAACAAATCCCAAAATAAATTGAAGTCTGATTCTAACGAGACAGTAAGTTATATCATATTTCTGATGAAAAGGAAAATTGGATGATAATTTTAGTCTCACCGGCCATATTTAATTAAAGAGTTGGTCTGACTAAGTCGGTGCTATGTTTAGCAGCAAACTTGATAGACCCAACTCTTTTCGATGCCAAACCCAAATTCAAAACACCGCTTAATGATTAAAATTTAAAAAGTGAATAAAAATCTCTTTTCAAATAACTCTGACATCCATAGCCCAAGCCCAAGCCCAATATTTTAATTTTCTTTGGAACTCCGAGCCCAATACTAAATCAACCCCAGCTGTAACTACCGCCACTTAAATCTTGATTAAACACGTAATTAATCAGGAGATAGGAGTTGGACACAACTTAATTAGCACATGAGAAAAAGATGGAAGCCAAAATAGTATTTCGTATGAAGGAAATGGGGAGCCAGAGCAGAAGATTAATTGGCTCTGGTCGCACATGGAATGCAGAGAAACATGAGACCACAACATAACATACTTTATTAATTATGTAAATTGTCTTTACATAACTTCCCTTCGAACAAAGGCACTGAACAGTATAACTTTCCGTGTACGAGAAATTTTGTAATATCATTTCAGTGCTGGCAAACGAACTCTTACTTTTACGATTACGACACACCAAATAATGGCAAAAACCAATTATTATATAAACTCACAAACTCAACGTAAAATCCCTTTCTTTTTTACTCCCATGTATTTTTATTTTCTGTCCATTTTGAACTATCATTTCCGCATAGCTTCTTCGATTCGGGCCATCAAATTGTTATCCGTTTTTAATAATCAAATTTTGCTCACCGACAACATGTATCAGAGTCATTGTGTATATATACACACAATTTGAAATATCCATATCGGCTAATTATAACATTATAATTTTTTTTTAATAACTGAGAACAGTTTGATTTGTCAAATTTTTGAATAATTTGATAACACAAGATATTTGAAAAATTTTCGTTGGAATCATTCGGATTATCAAATCAGTTAGAAAAAGAAAAAAGTAACTTTAGAGATTAGAGCACAAAGAGTTTGCTTTTATGTCATATAATACTTTTATGTCATGCCACTAATAGTTAGGACTATAAATGTCAATTAATAATTGCAACGATTGATTATTAATTACTCATTTCGTATCATTTTAAAAAATTATTTTTTCTATTTTATTTTGTCACACTTTAAATATTCTTTTCAGAATTTGAGAAATAAATTTACATTTATACATTTATTTATTATACACTTTATTAAATATTTATTTTTCTTATCACTCTCTACTTTTAATTAAAATTAAATAAAATTTTTGAAAATATAAAAGGATATCTTTGTCAATGACTATAATTTTTTTATGAAATTAAAATATTTTAATCATTTTCTTAATTTTCGTAAAAAAATAAAAAAAAAATATCTTTCAAAATGGGAGTATGTGACATTTACGTTCATCCTCCTTAATGTATTTACTTGTTGAATAGTTCGGTTACCCAAGGGTAGAGAATAGTAGACGTGTCTTTCAATTATCAATAATATCTTCAACAATTCTCACCATGCGAGTTTGATTTTATTATTAACTTGGGCCAAAATTCATTCTCCAATATAGTATTAGAATATTTTGCATGATTGAATTATCATCTATATTCAGACCTGTTAATATTGCGCTCTGAATTTACCTCAAGTATTTAATCTGGAGGAGAGTGTTGAAATATTACATATTTGCTACTTTTTATAATAAATTAACAATTCTCATACCACAAATTAACTCCACATCTAATCATTTGAAGACTAAATAATTATTTTTCTATAACAAAGCTAGCTTCCAAAAGATGAGTTAGACTAAACTCCACATCTTCAACATGAAATTAATGACTGTGTCCAGTTTTGAAAAATTCCACTTATAGATTTTAGTCTTCAAATGCGCATTAATTAAGTATATCTTACATTTATATAAAAAGTTGGATAATTATCTTCACGTGATCATCCAATCATAAGATTTTTTTTTTCCATAAAAAGAGATAATTGTTTGCCATAAAATTAATTTTACATGAATATTGAATTATTTGTTTCAAATTCAAAAAATAAGGTAGATTTTAAAAAATAACAGATGAATAAGAAGGATAAGAAGAAGAAGAAACGTATTACGTGGTAAAATCAGCATCAATCATCAAAGATTAAAGAAGAAAATGGTCATCATCAGCAAAAGGTTGCTTTCATTTAGATATTGAGTAAGTGCATGGTGTAGCTAATTAGTTTTTTTCTTTTTTTTCTCAAAGAAACATCATAGTTTTAATTATAATTTCTGTTTTACATGTGTTTTTCAAAGTGGTTTTATAACACACATCATATCAATCTGCACATTAGGCGGCAATCAAATTTCTACCCAATTTGACTTTTCACTAATCCATGGAAGTCCAAATTTTAGTAGGTCATAATGCCCTCGTCGAGAAAACAAACCAACATAGTGTTTATCCTGCTTCAATTTCATGATTTTATTGATAAAATACCATATAAAAGTAGATTTTACAATTCTTACACATCGGTCTATATTATCGTTTTGATTTCAGTATAAATTCCGTCTAACTTAGTCAATTTAATCCCAAAAACTAACTTATGAAATGAGAATAATACAAACCATTATATGATAGTAAGATATTTTCATACCAATATAAGATACTAAATTCACTACATTCATGTCCACAGTTAAATACATGTGAAAAATTTAGAACAAAAAATTTAAATGATTGATTATTAACGAGTAATTATACATCATATAACCGATGGTTGTATTATGTTGAAGAAACTAATTTTAAAAATTAACTAGTGATCAGGTCATAATTTGTAAAATGCTTAACAAATAGTAAAATATTTAAGTTTTGTAGGCTGTTAACAGTTCACTTATAAAATTTCATGTTAAATTTAAATTCACAAATTTTTATCCCTAAAAATAAATTATGCTACTAATTAATTAAGTGCAACAAACTTTGGGACGCAAGTTTTGAAATCAGCTGTTTAACAGGAACTCAAGATTATAGAAAAGGACACTAATTTTATTAACTAATATGTATATATTAAAATGATAAAGAGAAACTAGGAAACACGAGGAAAAAAGAAGTACGAAGGAATTCAAAGATGAAAGAAAAAGAGAAGCAATTTGCATCATATTATATATAGTTTCAAAGATTTTGGTTGCCGGTAATTGTCTAAGATTGATTGGACTTGTATTAAAAAAATCTTTAGTTTGTAGCCACATAAAGATACGATCCTTTTGAAAATTCAGTTATATCCATGGATTTAACGTCTATATGGACTAAACTAAAATCATAAATATCAAGTCAAAATTATTAATTATTGTAAAAATTGTAAATTAATTAATTTTGTACTTTCTCCAGCTAATGTACATAGGGTTATTTTTCTAATTGATTCCACCAGACAGCTAATTAATTCTAAAGCATATATATATATCTCTCTCTCTATATATAGGTTATACAAGTGGATTAAGCCATAAACAAAATTAGCATGTACACATCTTTCTGTCCACAATATTAGTCAAATTGATAAATTAAAAAAGAAAAGAAAACAAGTTGGATTAATCATTTTTGTACTCTATAGATATTTAGGTACTTCAAATAGCAAATATATCGGATTCTTTATCGAGTTATGATCTTGATTTTTGATTTTTTCTGCTTTTATTTTTGATTTTTTGTTAAGAAGGTCCCCACATTAATTTGACTGGATTTTTAATTAGCAATATCAGAACTATGTATATACTCAAAAAAGATGCTTTGATTAATGAGACAGAAAGAAATACAGCATGAATAAAATTTTTAAGAAATTCATAAAATTTTTAAGAAATTCATTAGACTTCAACTTTGCTACCAACATTTTAGTTTTGGTTAAGGTGAATCCATTAGCCTCCCTAAACGCCATATTATTTAACTTTTAAATTGAATTCTGCCACATAATTAATAATATTCTAGAGCTGTAATTCCCTTTAAGAAGTTTATGGGATAAATAAGAGGTGGCTCATAAGCTTTAGATGTGTAATAGTTTTCTTCGGACAAATTCATGAAACATTATTATATATAAAATAAATAAATTGCTTTAAAATGAATAAGAAAGCAAAATGACAATCCTAAAAAATCAGCCAATTGGGTAGTTTCCTACATTGGTGGAACTTATAATTGGAACTCTAACGTTAGAAGTCTTGAATTAAATTTCTTATAAAAATTAAAACTGTACAAGGAGGCAACTAGTATATAATTAATATATTTGTGGTATATTATCTTCTAGTGATATATATCAAGATTAAAATACAGTTGGTAAACCTAATAAAGAACTGTTGATTATAATAATAATATTATACAACAGCAAAATATTATACGTACAAATTAATACATATATATGAGCAATAAACAAATTGGTAATCCGAACAATAGTTATATGCAGAATGTGTTCTATTTGACCATTATTAGCATTCTTGAAGAGACAAATATTAGATTTGTTTGCAGTGAGACCACTAAACAAAGACAACTGCTTAATTTTGTATAAATTTCCATGGATATAAAACCAATAATTTTGGAAGAAGATCAAAGATATAAATTAATTTGCTGTGCAATAATAGGAAAAGATTTTTGGTAGTTCCTAATTCTTTTTTCAGGAGACCAATCACCGGGATTTGCGTGCTCCAGTTCTTAACTAGCTAGATAATGAAATAAAAGAGATTGCTGGAGTTGGAAACTAATTGTTTATTTATGTTGAAATTAAGTATCAATACGACAACTTGATGCTTATAATTATGGATCATTAAGAGAATAATCATTTTTTGTCTTGGGAATTGTTGGTTAAGAAGTTAGATGAGATCATAATTATAATTAATTAATTATAAATATAAGCATGGTTGGATATTCTAATTAAGGGAAACTAAAACTTAGGAGTTATGCGATTATTGTCTATACATAACCACGCGAACACCATGAAATTGTTGAGGACCCACAAACATATTTAATTTAAAGCTTATTCAGATTTTTTTTTTTAATCTCAACCTCATCATTTCATCTTCTGTAATTTTTATTTATCTGGAGAATTTTTCACTATGCATCGTTAACATGAATTTTTAAGTAATACAAAAAGATTGACAGAAATTTCTTGCATGGTATATATGTTGCCACATAAAAAAAATTATGCACGTGTTTATTATGTAAATACAGCTTTTTTTTTTTTTTTACTTTTTCCTGCATAGTAACATACAATTAGTTATTTCTCAAACAAAAACATACAATTAGTTTGGTACATGAATATATTTATGGAGTCGATTTAAAAAATAATGTGGCCTTTTTTTTATAATTTCTTTTTCTATGTGGCAACATGCCATTGTTTAATTCATAAGCAATTAATTTCATGGAACACAGCTTAAGAAATAATTTTTCAATATTCATAGTATAAGATCTTGATGAAATAATAGTGATATTACATAAACTAATTTGATTACTAAAAAATGAGGGTCAGGGAAAACAAAAATATAAAATCCATATAAGGGAACTATAAATTCCACAATCATTTGTTTTTGTGATATTATGCAATGTAATTAGAATATGGGATCATATTCTTATATTTATTAAAATTAAACGGACGAGATAAATTGTTATTCTCGCTGTTCTTTTTTATCTGTCACTTTTGTTGTTTTCACTAGAATTAAGAAAAAAATAAATAGATTTAACTTTAATATTAAATTATGTGATAATAACTAAATTATCAAATCTAATGATTTCTAAATTTATTGAAAAAAATAAATTAAATTACATTCAACGTTTAAAATCGACAGATAAATAGAATTTGAATTACTCTAAAAACCGACACATAAAAAAAATAGAGAGAATATATATGAAAACTAAGATGTTCATAATTTATAAAGCAATACTCGAATTCGATTGATAAATTGGTGGATATCGACCCAATAAAAGTAAAACATTTTCATAATAAATGCTGCGATATACATACATACATTTGCATGTATGTACTTGCTTGATATCAAATGAAAAATAGACACTAATTTTCAATTCCTTTCAGAATCGAATCGCGATGTTACTAGTTAATAATGGCATTCCAAAATTTTTCTAACTTACTATGTTTTATATACTTAATTTTGTATCCATTTATATTCGATCAATTTGAAGAAAATACATTATAACGAGACACCTGAGCCAATAGAGAGTCATAACATGTACATCTTTTTCATTATCATACGATTTTTCAAGGGATTTTTTTTTGAAAATAGATTATTTTTAAAAGAATTTAAAAATCTGGTACTACAGTAAAAAAAATTAAAAATTTGATGTGATGGATTACGGTTATACCTGATGCCGAAATTAGACATGCGGGATCCACCTTCGTTTGATTGACAAGATGCTTAATTATGGCATGGAGCAATGCCTGTATCCGGCATGGTAGGGCCCGCATGATAAGTATGAATTATATATAGTTTTTAATGTGTTTTTAGTTAAGTTATTTAGTTGTTTTGGTTTGAGTTAGGTTAATTTAGAGTTAATTTGTTAATATTTATGTTTTTGAGGTTAATTCTGTGTTTTGTTTGATTTTCAGGTTTAATTTGATATAAAAGGGCTTAAAGTGTAAAAAGGACAAAGTTTAGGGCTAAAAGTGCAAATATGAAGAAATTAGGCGAGAAAACTAGTGTCCAGTCCAGAGCCTTGAGCCGTGACCACGTGAGGGTATTGAAGAATTCATCACGTGGCCACGTGAAGAACAAAAGCAATAAGAACCGTGGGCATGTGAAATTTCCTCTTGTAAGAACCGTGGCCATGTGATAAAGAAAGGATGAAATTTTGAAGACCACGTGACCACGTGGATTTCCAGTGAAGGACCACACGTGGCCACATGTGGAAGAAGAAGAAAGTGAGCCGTGCCCACGTGTGAAGGAAGAACAAAGGAGGCGTGGCCACGTGATTAACTCTCCCATGTCGCGAAGGATTTGCGAACTTCCTGTTTAGCAGACTTTGATTCTTATTTTATGACCAGAGTTTAACAAGGAGTCTACTACAACTCTTGCCTATAAATAGCAGTCCAAAAACACAGAAGATAATCAATCTTTGTCATCAAGCTTTAGAATTAAACCTTAGAATTAAGCTTGTTTTCTTAGTTGTTTACATTCTTTGTTTTTACAGTCTTTTCAAAACATTGTTTTTAGTTTTAAAGAATGTCTTGTGAGTAGTTTTCTTTACTTTTACTAAAGGATACTTGAATCCTTGACTTGTATTGTTATGACTTGAGTTTGTTCTTTAATTTTAATACAAGTTGATTATTTCTTGGTTCTTAAACATAGTCTTATCTTTTCTCAATTTTAAGTTGATTATTAACTTGATTGAGAATTGGTTAATTAATTGGTTTAAGTTGATAAATAACTTGCATGCTCTTAGGTTAATTTAGTTGAATTAATGCATGATTATAATCTGAATAAGCTATAATTGTGTGTTAATTTGAGTAAGTTAAGATTAAGAAAAGTGTAACCAAGAATAGGTGAAAGTTAAATCTCTTGAGAAAGGCTTTAATAGACATCTAGGAGACTTAATTCAGTTCCCTATGCTAAGTATTGAATTGTTCTGAATAAGAGAGTTTTAATGCTTGGAATGATAATCTTGAATAAAGTTGTCTGGGTTTATTAAACTGAATTCTCCATAATCACTTGTATGCTTTCTTTTAATTAAGTCATAGCAATATTAGTTAAGGTGGATAGTCCTTTAGTGAAAGTTGTCTTTATCATTGATTTTTAACTTATTCAATTTACTTGCTTTCAAAAGATCTCTTACTTACTTTAGTTTTTTCAATTGTCTTAACTTAGTTTTAAATTCTTGTTTTCAAATCATCACAACTTTGGGATTTCTCTTCTCTCTTTACATACAAAATTGGTTTTGAAATTGAAATAGCACATACAAGCACAAGTTTTCCTTGGGTTCGATATTTTGGGTCATAATCTTATTTTCCTATATTACTAGCCGATCTAGTACACTTGCTAGACACCGGTCAAGTTTTTGGCGCCGTTGTCGGGGATACATTGGCGTTTGTTTATTTATTTTGATTTTAAAGTGATTTTTGTGTGTTTTCTTCCCATTAGGTTGAAACTCTTCCCATTCACCCTCATAAGAAAAGCTAGGGATTGACTACAAATGCTACCAAATCAATCCATCAATTCTTGGCAACAAATGCAAGAGAAATTTCTGTGCAAATTCTTCCCACCTACTAAGACCGCCCTCATTAGGAAACAAATTAGTGATTTCCAGCAGTTTTATAAGGAGCCATTCCATGAAGCTTGGGAAAGATTTAGGAGACTCTTAAAAAGTTGCCCTCATCATGAAGTTCCTATTTTTCAACTAATGCATATTTTCTATACAGGTGCTCATCCATCAACAAGATCTTTATTAGATGCAGCTTCAAATGGAAGTTTCATGAATCAAATTTTCGAAGATGCATTTTTACTCCTAGATGAGATGGCCACCAATTATGCTCAATGGGCAAGCTCTAGAGCAACTCAAAAGAAACAGGGAGTTCATAATATTGATGAAGTAGCTATGTTGAAAGCTCAAATAGAATTAATGGAAAAGAAATATTCAAAAGAAATAAATGAGCTTAAAGCTAAAAATGTCTCTATGCTATCTAATGAAGTTGATTCTTATGCAGGAATTTCAGGATCTATGGAAATGAAGAATGCTGAAAGTATGGTAGAAGAAGTCAATGCCTTGAATCCATATAGCAATACTTACAATGCGGGGATGGAGAAGCCACCCAAATTTTTCATGGAGGGAAGGTAATCAAGGTTCTTCTTCTAACCCCAATCCTAGACCCCAATTCAATCACAATCAAGCTTCCAATAATCAACATCCATACCAAAACCAAGCTCCACCTTATTACCCGAATTAATATCCTTCACAAGCATACCACCAACCACCTGGTTTTCAAAAACCTCAACCTCTCCCTCCTCAAGAAAAGAAATCTACTATTGAAGAAATGATTGCAAATTTTATGGCTTCCCAAAACTCAATTTTAGCTAGTCAAGATGCTAGATGGAAATCACAAGATATTTGGATGAGAAACCAAGAGGCATCCATTAGGAACCTAGAAAACCAAATGGGGCAACTTGCTAGTTCTTTATCCAACCGGGCTCAAGGGATATTTCCATCTAATGTAGACCGAAACCCAAAGGAAGAAGCCAAAGCAATCACTTTAAGGAGTGGGAAAGAGTTAGAGAAAACTGAACTTGGTAAGGATTCTTCTAAAAAGGTGGAACCGACAACGGAGGTAAGTGTTTCTAATTCTGAAAATAATAAAAAAGCACCTCCTACGGTTGAGAAGGATAAAGGTAAGGACAAACTTGTTTCTACAATTCTTGATGAATCTCAATTGCCATTTTTGGTTCTAGCTAGAAAAGAGAAACAAAATGAACAATTGAGTAGATTTTTAGACATGTTTAAAAAGCTACATATAAACTTACCATTTACTGAAGCTTTATTACACATGCCTAAATATGCTAAATTTATGAAAGAATTGTGCACTAATAAAAAAAAGCTAGAGGGCATAGGAACGGTTCAATTATCCGGTAATTGTAGTGCCATTTTAACCAACAAAATTCCTAAAAAATTGAAAGATCCAGATAGTTTTACATTGCCTTGTGAACTAGGTGGAAAATTTGTTGGAAATGCTTTATGTGATTTGGGTGCTAGTATTAATCTAATACCTTATTCAATTTGCAGGAAATTGAATTTAGGTGATCTTAAGGAAATTCGAATGACGCTTCAATTGGCGGATAGATCGGTGAAAAGGCCAAAGGGAATCATTGAAGACTTGTTGGTTAAAGTAGGAAATTTTATATTTCCAGTTGACTTTGTGGTAATGGACATGGAAGAGGATAGAAAGGTGTCGTTAATTGTGGGGAGGCCATTCTTGAACACAGCAAGAGCTTTAATTGATGTTCATGGACAAATGGTTACTTTAAGATTTAACGAGGAGAAGATTTTTAATGTTAATAAAATTTTAAAACACCCCTCGTATGATTTTGAAGAATCCATTTGTTTTGTTGATGAGATTCAAGAATGTGCCAACACAAAGCAAGAGGAAGTTATTATCAAAGACGAGCTCCAAAATTGTTTAATGCATCCAAGGAAAGAGGAAGAGTTGGATACAAAGGAGAAAAAGTTGATACAAATTCTAGAACAAGAGTACAATGGGGATGAGGAAAAAGAGGATGAACCATCCCCTCTTAAGGGGGATTCTGAACTTAAAACACTTCCATCACATTTAAAATATGTATTTTTGAGTAATAATGCTAACCCGATAATCATTTCATCTTCATTGACAGATTTGGAAGAAGAAAGGCTCATCGAAGTCCTCAAAAAGCACAAAGGAGCAATTGGTTGGGTAACATCCGATTTAAAAGGAATCAGCCCAAGCTATTGTACGCATCGCATACCCATGGAAGACAATTTTAAGCCAGTAGTGCAACCTCAACGAAGGCTCAACCCAACTATGCAAGAGGTAGTAAAAAATGAGGTATTGAAACTACTTAATGCAGGTATTATCTATCCTATCTCCGAAAGTAATTGGGTTAGTCCTATTCAATGTGTGCCTAGAAAGGGGAGAATGACTGTAGTAGTAAATGAAAATAATAAATTAATTCCTACACGCACAGTAATGGGATAGAGAGTATGCATTGATTATAGAAAGTTAAATAATGCCACTAAAAAAGACCATTTTTCATTGTCTTTTATTGATCAAATGCTAGAAAGGTTGGCAGGAAATAAATTTTATTGTTTCCTAGATGGATATTCGGGGTATATGCAAATACCTATAGCCCCGGAAGATCAAGAAAAGACCACATTCACATGTCCATATGGAACATTTGCATATAGGAGAATGCCTTTTGGTCTTTGTAATGTACCTGCCACATTTCAACGATGCATGATGGCAATATTTCATGATTTTATTGAAAAATTTATGGAAGTTTTTATGGATGATTTCACCATTTATGGGCATGGTTTTGATTCTTGTTTGCATAATCTAGCAATGGTTTTAAAAAGATGTCAAGAAACTAATCATGTACTAAATTGAGAAAAATGTCATTTCATGGTTAGAGAAGGCATTGTCTTAGGGCATAAAATTTCTGAAAAAGGCATTGAAATGGATAGAGCAAAAATTGATGTGATAAAAAAATTACCTCCACCAACTAGTGTAAGAGGCATTAGGAGTTTTCTTGGTCATGCTGGGTTTTATCGTCGATTTATTAAGGATTTCTCTAAAATTGCCAAGCCACTCTCTAATTTATTGGTTAAAGATGCTACATTTAACTTTGATGCCGAGTGTTTGCAGGCTTTTAACCTATTGAAGCAAAAATTAGTTAGTGCACCGGTCATTGCATCACCCGATTGGAGCTTACCGTTCGAAATTATGTGTGATGCAAGTGATTATGCAGTTGGAGCGGTTTTAAGACAGCGAAAGGAGAAGATTTTCTACACCATTTACTATGCGAGCCACACACTTACTGGAGCCCAAGTAAATTACACCACTACGGAGAAGGAACTCTTGGCAATAGTCTTTTCATTTGAGAAATTCCGATCTTACCTTTTAGGATCTAAAATCAAAGTTTGATCTGATCATGCCACATTGAGACATCTTTTTACAAAGAAGGATTCTAAATCAAGACTTATCCGATAGGTGTTACTACTTCAAGAATTTGATGTTGAAATCAAAGATAAGAAGGAAGCATAAAATTTTGTGGCTGACCATCTATCTAGATTGGATCATGTCAGTATCGAAAAGGGAGAAATTTCTGACTTATTTCCCGATGAACTTATTTGTGCTTATTACACCTATGAGAATTCAGTTTCATGGTACGCTAATATAGCTAATTTTCTTACAGGTGGCTATCTTCCTAAGGAATTTACTTGGCAACAAAAGAAAAAGCTCATAACAGATGCCAAGCGTTACCTTTGGGATGATCCATACCTCATCAAGATATGCCCGGATCAAATACTAAGAAGATGCGTACCGGAATCGGAGCAAGAAGCTATCATGAACCAATGTCATGGAGGTGAAGTTGGAGGTCATCACGGACCAAATAGGACGGTTCAAAAGATACTCCAATCAGGTTTTTTCTAGCCTACTTTATTTGAGGATGTAAGATCTTTTATATCTACTTGTGATAAATGCCAACGAGTAGGAAATATATCCAAAAGAGATGAGATGCCTATGAACAATGTACTAGAAGTGGAAATATTTGATGTTTGGGGCATTGATTTTATGGGACCTTTTCCGAATTCATTTGGGTTTGAGTATATTTTGGTAGCTGTGGATTATGTGAGTAAATGGGTAGAGGCAATAGCTACTAGAACACGTGATGCAAAAATTATGCTGGAATTCATTAGGAAGAATATTTTCACTAGATTCGGAGCACCTAGAGCTATTATAAGTGATGGAGGCAAACACTTTGTCAACCATCAATTTAAGACCTTACTTAAGAAATTTGGTATTAAGCACAAAATCACAACCCCATACCACCCTCAAGCCAATGGCCAAGTGGAAGTATCTAATAGGGAGTTGAAGTCAATCTTAGAAAAGACAGTAAATAACTCTAGGAAAGATTGGTCTCTTAGGTTAGATGAGGCTTTATGGGCTTATCAAACTGCATTTAAAACTCCTATAGGTATGTCTCCCTTTAGAATTGTTTTTGGAAAAGCATGTCACCTTCCGGTCGAATTGGAACATAAAGCATATTGGGTTACCAAATTTCTTAACTTTGATTTGAGAATTGCAGGAGAAAGAAGAAAATTGCAGCTCAATGAACTTGATGAAATTTGACAATGGTCATATAATAATGCTGCACTTTATAAAGAAAAGACCAAACGATGGCATGACAAGCATCTAAAGGTAAAATATTTTGTCCCAGGAATGTTAGTGCTTCTTTATAATAGTCGTCTTCGTTTGTTTCTAGGAAAGCTAAAATCGAAATGGCTTGGACCATATCGAGTGATGACAAGCAATAATTTTGGTGTAGTGACGATCAAAAGCTTAAAAGATGGACGTGAATTTACAGTCAATGGTCATCGACTTAAACCATACCAAATCGGACAACAAGAGGTTGCTGAAGCAACCATGGTTCTTAAAGATACTTAAAAAACGGTTTGGAGAGTCTAGTTGGAGACTCCAAAAACTCAGAACTCTAACTTTCTATCTCTTTTATGTTTTCAGTCAAAATTTGTGTTTGTTGCATATTTGTATGTTTAAGTATTTGATTTATGAATGTTTGAGTGTTTAAGTGTTTTGATTCATGAAAAGAGTGAGTAAATCAAGGATTTAAAATAGAGACATGTGCATTTAAGGAAGATCAATTGTATGGGTGTGTATCGAAGAAGAAAGGCAGAAAAATATTAAAAACACGTGACCACGTGTATTTCTTCATGGAATTTCACGTGGCCACGCATCAGTCTTCTGTCCCATTTTGCATCTTTACACGTGACCACGTGTAGTTCTTCATTGAACCTCACGTGGCCACGCATAAGTCACCTATGTCATTTTGCTACCTCACACGTGACCACGTGTATTTCTTCAAGGAATTTCACGTGGCCACGCCTAAGTCCACTGTCCAAATTTTCATCTTCACACGTGACCACGTGTATTTCTTCAT
>JBBPFJ010001200.1:0-19920 GCA_037975025.1 Excoecaria agallocha
TCAGATGTACCATCAAACTTTATCAAGTTAGGCATCTTAAATTGCCTAGGCAAAGTATCTTCATCGTCCAAATTAATAACCTCAGGACTAACTCCTTTTCCCACTGACAACATTCTAGTCAAAGCCTCTAATTTCTCTTCCATCTTTTTCACAGTAGGGTTTTCCTCCTTGGGGATAACATTCTTCAGTACTTGGAGGGCCTATAATTCCTCCTCCTTATCAGTTATAAATTCATATTCAGGACCACGTCGGGTGACATCTTTGTCTATTCCTCGTAAAGCCACATTCCTAACATAAGTTGCCATAAGGGATGTTGCAACAACTGCTATTGGAATGCCCTTGATAGCAGTCAGTTTGACCCTAGCTATAACTAGTGCAACTGGCTGAGCAGCTAAGCTTGAAGCCAAACTAGTTATGAGACTAGCAAATAGTGATATCATCTTTCTTTCAAGATCATCCATCCTTTTATCCATATCTTGAGAATCGAAGGAACCAATAAGGGGAGTGATATCAGATATGATTCTCCTTTCTGACTTCTGAATACCTTTATGATAATTCTTTTGATAAACTATCTATACCTAACTCAGACCACCTGGGTGATAATGACTCTATTATGGCTGCCAAAATAGGGTTGTTAGCATAATGTATGAGCTAATGTAGATGTATGATTGTGAGATGCATCCTCGATAACCAAATGTAAGAATCCTCTCTACCTTATTTCTCCCACACACATGGTCAAAGTCTTCTTCCTAGGTGAGCTTAATCCATGGTCAATAGGAGACCCCAATGAATACGTATAGTGCTCAATGAAAATTCGACAATATAATGCCTCTTAAGGAAAGCAATAAAAAAGTTTTTGATCAATGCATATTTGAGCGACCCAAGTAATTCAAAACAGGCTTACCAGGGCTTAACAACCTTTGATAAATGGACATAGGATTTTTTTAGGGATGCTTAATATATAAGGATCCACATCACAAGCAATGTAAGATTATCACAGACATCCTACCGAAAATTTCTATGTCACTACATAGGCTTTTGGTCCAAGTACTCGATTGTAAGCCTACCCAAACATAGTCCTTGCCAATGGGTCTAGCTTATCATAAGCATAACAACCGATCAGATCACCATTTGATATACCAAGAGGTATTGGACTTAGGTTGGTGATTATCCCTAACACTACCCTCGGTTGAGTGAACAACAAGGAAGTGCTTCGAAAATGCATCAGGGTTAGAAAACTAGGATGCCTAACTTATTCTAAGACTCTAGTAAGATTCTAATGCAATTTCAAAAAAAGATATCATTTTTTAACCAAAAGCCTTTTTATGTCATATAAATCAAAAGTAGTTTCAGAGCAAAGTCTCAAATTTTATCCCGAGTGGAGTCGCCATTGTGATGCATGCTCTTTTTATCATTACCTGAATCTCCCTCAAAACCAAGGGATCATTAAACTCAATAGAGGAAACCTTTGACCTTTAATAGTTTGATGTTGCTTTTAGGGTCTAGCTAGGTTAAGGCTCTTTCGCTTGAACTGACCGATCACTTTGCAAAAGGAAAAATAATATACTTAATTTGCTAAATCCCAAACCCTGTGAGGCATGAAACGGCATCTCGAGGTGTCTGTGTCCCATTACTGATAATCGATAGCCGAAAGGCATTTGTTGGGCATCACAAGGTTAATTGTTAGGAGTTGTTATTGATCGATGTCTAACAAGTGTACTAGATCGGCTAGTAATACAGGAAAATATAGATTAAGATCCCAAATATCGTATCCAAGGGAACATGGATTGCTAAGAAGAATATCCATATATGAATTATATTAATCCGAGATAGTTTCCTAAATATTTTTGATTTAAAGGCAAAAATTAAACTAAATAAACAATTAAACAAAATAAAAACTAAAATTAGACTAACATGAATTAAAAACAAAATAATAATTGAAATTTTCTTGCTAAAGAAACTATCAACCTTAACTTTCATTGTAATGACTTAATTAAAAGAGAAACACAGGTGATTATGAAGAATTCGGATGAATAAAATCAGATAACTTTACTCAAGATTATCATTCCAAGTATTAAATTTCTCTTATTCAGAACAATTCAACACTTAGCATAAAGATCTGAATTAATCCTTCTAGGTGTCTATTAAATCCTTTTTCAAGAAATTTAACTTTCACCTATTCTTAGTTACACTTTTTCTTAATCTTAACTTACTTTAATTAACACAAAATTATCTCTTATTCAGAACATAATCATGCATCAACCCAAGCAAACTAACCTAAGAACATGCATATCAATGATCAAACAACAAGTCAATTATTAACCAATAATTAATCAAGCTAACAACCAAACTTTAGTTAAATAATGATAAGAATATGCTTAAGAACTAAAAAATAATCAAACTTGCATTAAAATTAAGCATAAGCTTAAGTCATAACAATAAAAGTTAAGGATTCAAGTATCCTCTAGCAAAAGTTATAGGAAACTACTCACTAGACATGTTTAAAATCAAAACAAAGCTTTAAGAAAACAATAAAAATAGAGAAAATAGAGAATAATGTAAAAAACTAAAAACTAATGAATTCTTGATAACTAATGGTTAATGCCTTTGGTGTTAGAATCTTCTATTTATAAGCAAAATAAGTTATAGAAGTTTTCTAAACTTCCTTAATTGGAATAGGAAAAGAATCCTTCTTGAATTGGAAAATCGAAAAAATCCTTCGTAACATGGGAATGTGAATACATGGCCACTTGATTATTCTTTTGTAAAAATGCACTGCCGTGTATCCTCTATGTTGGGATACACGGCCACTTAATTCTCTTTGCAAAGAGTCACACGACCACTCACTTCTTTCTTCCAGCAAAATTGATACACGGGCACTTATGTTTCCAACCTATGCATCACACGGCCACTTGATGATTTTCTCTAGCCAAAAGTGACACACGACCACTCATTTTTCCCAACAATGAAACACACAACCACTTATCTCCAAATCTTCAATGCACGGCCACTTGAGTTTTCAAGCAATGAAATATGCGGTCACTCATGAGTCTTTTGGACTTCACGTCTAATTTCTTGCATGAATTTCCTAAATTTACAATTTTAGCCCAAATCTTATTACCGTTTTGCAATTAAGTCCTTTTTCTTGTAAAATAATCCTGAAAAACACAAAAATTCACAATTAACTCTAAAAACATAAAATTTACCAATTAAACTCAAATTCAATCTAATTAACACAAAATTAACTCAATTAAACACCTAAAAACATATTAAAAATATCATATAATTGACTATTATCAGCCACCTAATAGAATATTAGGAAAGGAGTGTTCCGATCTCGTGAGGCCAAAAACCCAAAGATGGTTTGGAACTTCGCTCTTATTTTTACCTTTGATGAATGTGATATAATGGCTTTCAGATTAATTATATTATCTCTTTTCTTACATGCAAGCTTATAACAAATATAGACATTAAAGGCACACCCAAGCATGTAGGAAAGTGGTAAATCATAGCATAGAGTAAAGTGATAAAGACATCCATAAATCAGACAGTTCATTGTAATCTTTTGATGAGGACTTAAGTCTTTTCATGTGAGTCGCGAAGAAGTGTTTCATTGCGTGGGTTAAAGACAGGGACTTACCAGTCTAAGTTTTATTAAAAAACATCTTGTGTTATTTAATTTATATACAATAATCTTTTACATTATTAAGAGCTGATTTTTTTACATGAGTTTCCTGGGCAAGAAATAAGACTTTGGTCCAATTTTATTAACAAAATTTCCTAATTTTTTATTTATAAATATTTCTAGTGACATTTTCCATTTGCGGTTGAAAAAACCTTTTTATGATAAAAAAAGGGATTGTAAACTTACCTGTAGTGCTCGTCCGACTACACTCGCAAATGGATTATTCGTAAAAATAATAATAACAATAATAACATCGATAACAATGATGAATATTAAAAGAGAAATGAAATAAATAAGAGAAAAAAAAGAGAAAACAAAATATTTAACATATGTTGAGAAATACGCGTCGATATATGGCTGACTTATTTATTTTTAAAAGGGCGATTCAACACATTTTTGGCCATTCATCACATGACACATGGGTGTGCACCAAGTGATGCACGGCCGTAGTAACTAAACAAAAGGCTAGTTTCCCTTTCATTTTAAAATAAAGTCCTTGTCGACAAAAAGATCCAAAAGGAATTGTTAAATACATAAAACAACCACTACAATAAAATAATCAAATAGCAAAGGAAATTAGCAATGTAAATTATTGATTTTCTGTTGCTAATCAAAATTAGCAACGGCAAATTCGGTTGTTAATTTGACAGTTGCTATTTTTAGCAGCGAAATTGATTTTTGTTGCTAATTTTAGCAATAGAATTGATTTTCATTGCAAAATCTAACAAATGTATAATTCCATGAATTGATTAAAATTACCAACCAAAATTAATTTCTGTTGCTAAAAATAGCAATGAAAATTATTTTTTCGTTGCTAAATTCACCAGCAATAAAAAAATTCTCGACGATACCTTTTGTCGCTAAAAATTACTTTAACCCACATCCATTAAATTTGCTTGGACCTTTCAACAGAAAAAATTGGACTTATTTTACTTTTCATACTCTCGCATCAACCACTTTAATTATATCAGTCCATTTTCATTTTCTTAATCTTATCTCTATATCTACCCCTCTATAAATTGATATTTTGAAATTTCAATCTTGATGCCTCAACTAATGATAGTATATGATGAAAATGTTATTGACAATTTCAAGTTAATATAAAATATTTTGTAAGAAAATGAAGCATCAATATATTTGCTGATAATTAGAATTGAAGATAACTTACAAGAACCAACCAACACCGATACCACAGTAAGGAAGGCAGCGTTCTCAAACAGGTCTTCCTTTAGCAACAGCATAACCTAGAATTGTTAGGCAAAAAGCAACAGAGTTCAGTTCAATAGTTTAGCATCTGCATAACATACCCAATTATTCAGCCCTTAAATGCAATTAAGAAAGAATTATATAATTGCAACGAAAATTTATGATAAAATAACAATTATATAATTGTAACAAAAATACAGAGTCAATGACAGTCCAATGATCTATTATTTCTATAACTCCTTACTAATTAAGGTTCAATCTAGAATGATTACGGAGAGCTTTTTGTTATCAGCATCCACCTAATAACAGGGAAATTCAAAAATTCACGGTCTAACCAGATGGAACATACATATCTCAAACTATAGTTCATCGACATTCCTTCTATGTAACTAAATTATTCAATATGGCTCATATTGATGGTGCATTAGCAAAGTCCACTACCATGATCACGTTGTCACTCCAATTTATAGTGATAAAGGAAGCAATTCTTGAGAACAATAATTGACAAATATTGCAAGTCTTTACAATATCAGAAAAGGAATTATTTAAGAACTTGACTAGACATAATGCCAAGCAAATTAGACCAGAAACCTATGCTCCAAATTTCTAATGCATTAAGTTACAGAGTTTTCAAGAATTCAATTTTTCTACAAGTGGAAAATGGCATTTGATTTGACCATAATTTTCGTCCAATTTCAAATGTATCAAAAATTTATTCCAATTTCAAATGCATCAAAAATTCATTCTATCCCATACATCAGCTTTCCGAAAAATTAAACTGTCAGACAGTCTTCTCTCCATATGTAAAAGGATGACAAAGAAGGCACTATATATAAAATCTCAAAGTCTGTTTACAAGCTTTACTCTAATAACAAAAATGGTAGCACGTTACTGACCTAGCAAGTAGTTCAAATCATCAACACTAACAAATAATTAAAAATTGAAACTATGAAAAGTGAATAAATAATGATCCAAATTCAGATTGTGCATTCAACATATAGTTCCAAAGATAAAAATAAAATGAAAAAGAAAGATGTGAATATGCAATAAAAAGAGCTCAGTGAAACCATGAGTGACAATAAGAATTTCTTCCATGGTTGAGTAGGTAGTGGGAACAAATGTATATTACATACACACAAACACCTGTATGTATATAAATACATATACATGTACATAAATACACTTATGCATAAATACACTTATAGATACCTGCAATCAGTTTCTCAACCAAGGTCAGAGATATGAAACCAGGAGTAGTGAAGTCAGGCCGCCCAACATCTGTATCCAAATAACAAATAGATTCAGTTCAAACAAATAAATTCTTACAGAAATAAAATACATAAATTATATTCACTTATTTGTTTTTTCCAACGGGTTATCAAAACAAAGAGAAATAACAAGTCTATAATCATATAAAAAGTAATCATGAATGGAAAGCAAAAAATGTATTCCAAAAGCCAATTCTATTAATTAATTAGGATAAAATAACATATCAAAATCAAGCTATTTAATTCTTAAATAAAAGCTAAACTGAAAGAAAAAGAAGAAAATACGCAACAGAGAGAATATTCACATACATACTTTCAACAGGAACAAGTGCTTTAGAATCCTCAGGCTTCTCTTTCGACGGAGGAATAGGGGGTGGAATTACAGATTTCTCCTCTGCCATATCTTTTTGAGGCTCAACAGCTTCAGGAGTCCGTTTTGGTTCACAAGGAGTTTTGGGTTCAAATTAGGTGGGCTTTCGTAAACTATAGATCTAAAATTCCTTCATATGCCATTTAAAAAGGAAGAAGAAAAATCGAGGTAGAGGCATGGGAGAGGGGAGGCACTGGCGTCGGAGAGGAAAAGAAGAAAGAGCAGGCAAGGGCAAGGGAGAGGGAGAGGGTAAGGGCGAGGGAGAAAGAAGCAAGACGGCAAGGCAGGGAAAGAAAGAGGATGAGGAAAAAATGAACAATTTATACCTAGGGCAAAAATGAAAATAGCAATGAAATAAATTTTCATTGCTAAAATAGCAACAAAATGTCTTTTTTGTTGCTAAAATAGCAACTAAAAACACATTTCATTGCTATCTTAGCAACCAAAAATTATTCCATTGCTAAATTATCAATGGAATTTATTTTCGTTGCCAATTTTTACTAGCACCTTATTTAGCAACGGAAATACAATTCCATTGCTAAATTCCATCGTATAATTTTGGCACTAAAAATTCCGTCCATTTTTAGCAACGAAAGACAACCATTTTCCATTTTCATTGCTAAAGCTAAAAACTTCCACCGATTTTAGCAACGAAAGTTGATTTTCATTTCGAATTAGCAACGAAAATAAATTCGTTGCTATTTTAGAATTTTCTTGTAGTGAACCTTTAAATCAAACTTTTTGAGGAAAACAACTAAGAAGGATAAAAAGAAATTTTACAACGACAGCCGAATAATTTCTATCACACAGTAATATACCCTTAAAAAGGGTTTTACAACCTAAATATAAACAAAAATGAATATACGGTAAATATAATCAACGAATGAAAATTATGAAATTTAGAACAATAAATACATAAATTTTGTATTGTCAAAAACCTAGATCAAGTAGAAGAGACTTTTTATATTACCTTCAGTGTACTTACTCGATTAGACTGTTAAGTGTCGAATTCATGGACCTTTTTTATACTGAAAATGTTAAAATCAATTTGAAAAAGTAAAGAAGTAAATGCCAAAGAAAACCTTTTGAAACTTAAAAGACTTTTGCTTTAAAACCTTAACAACAACAAAGATTTTTTTCCAACCCCCTTCAAAGTGACTGGCCAAAATGTTTTGTAATAAGGGTTGTAAGACCATGAAAACCCATATGCATAGGTGTGCAATCCCAAAAGTCAGCCAACTTGCCAATTTGCATTTGAAAAGTTGACCTACTTTTTACTTGCAGAAACGTGCAAATAGATTGCATAGGAGTGCAACTCAAATGCTGCAGATCACTTGCCTAAAAAGGCAAGATTCTCTAATTGCACGACCGTGCAAGCCTTTGCATGGGTGTGCAAATCCAAAAATGAAAAAAATTGACAATAGGCCAATCAATGAGGGTATTCTCCTTATGCACGGGTGTGCAAGTTTTAAAAGTTGCTACAAAATGACTTTAAAGCACCTGATCGAGAATACTTTCCATTATTTGACCCTTTGCTGCCTTCGAGTGCTTGAATTAAGCATAAAAACATTTTAAAACATTTTTGAAAAATGTTTCAATATAGAAAGGATCTCGTAACCCTTGATCCACTGTTAAAGAGCAATTTTTCTCATCAGGTAACCTTGACAAAAGCCTCCTCAAAACCTAATGTCTATAGTTGGATTTGATTCTTTTGGGAGAATAAACTAACTTAGTGGTAACAAGTTGTTGGCCCAATTCGGATAAAGTATTGCTTTAAGTTAGCTACAATGGCAAAGCATCTAATGATTTGAAGAAAGTTAAAAGAAAGGCAAAAAAAAAAAAACTCGATCCTTCTACAAACTTGATTCGATTAAATCTGCAATTTAATATCCTAAGTTGAGAAAAAAAAAGAGGCAAAAAAGGAAAGGTGGACCAATTATTGAAAGTGCTTACTATGATTGATTCAAACTCGAAAGACAAAAGTGGCTAAGGTAATATTACAAGTGAGTCTATTTCTGATGGATGCATTGTTAATTTGAATCATCATTTGGCTAAGGGAGGCGTGTTCTAACTCACTAACGAACGAAGCTTTAAAAGTTCTTAAAGTGGCAAAACAGTTGGGCATTGTTCAACCTACGAATAAAGAGTCTTTCTTAGTATCTCTAATTGAATTAGAGGTAAGAGAAACGGATAACTGGGTAAAATTAAACAGAGAAAATAATAGTAATTTAAGGCTTGATTATTTTTTGGATTTTTAGGATATTTTGTCGTCAGTGTCTATGATTTTTTTTTTGTTTTATCTTGGAATATTAGAGGGTTTAACTTGGACATAAAAATAAGAGTGGTCACCTCTTCTATTGGCATAAATAATATTGGAATAGTTTTGCTATAGAAGACTAAGTTATAAGGGATTGAAAATTCAAAAATTTAAAAATTCGATTAGGTATCACAGGATTCTACTGGCAACAGTGGGGGATTTCTTGTAACATGGAGTATGTGTTGATTTATCTTGCTATTCTGTTGAGGATATGATTTGTATGCTTTGGTGTTAGTTTGTCTACATTGGTTTGTTGATTTTTTGCATAGTTGTGGTTTGGTTGCGTTGAATTTTAGTAGTTTGTGCTTTGGGTTTGGATGTGGATTGGTTGGCTTTTTTTTGTAGTTGGTTGGTTTCTCTCGCTAGGTCAGGAATGTCATTAGTTTTGGTTTTTCAAATCGTTGTCTTACTGGGGTGCTGCTCCCAGAGTGGTCGATAAAAGTTCTATAAGAAGATTCAATGGCTACAAATGTATCTGGCATTGGATAATGCTATTGCTTAGTTTGAAGAGTTGTGTCGAACCCATGTTCTTTGCTTTCCTGGTTTTCCCTTTTTGAGTTGCTCTTCTGATTTATGGTTTGGAGACATTCCATGTATGGCAGAGGTAATCAGAACTGATGGCTTGGCTAGGTTAAACCAATTTTGTTTTTCCATGGGCTTGTGAAGATGATATGCAGGGGTCTATCCTTCTTAGGTTGTTTTGAGATGCTACATTTCTGCTTCTGTACTTTTTTCTTGTGGTTATATCTCTGTTTTTTTTTTTTGTTACTGTGGTTATGTAAAGGTGTTATACAGTTTTGGTTTTGTTGGGTTTGAAAGTTGTTCTCTTTTTCTGGCTGTATCATGCTTCATAGTGACTAGTAATATTCTGATTTATCAAAAAGAATCTATTGTTAAAATGGAAAAAGATCTAAAAGAAGGAAAAAAATAGAAAAAATGATTATTGATGCCTTTTATTTTAATAACATTCCTAATAAAAAAAAAAAATTGCTATGTCATTTGTCATATGTATTTTTGTCAAGTTTAAATGTATAATGAAACATTTATAACGTTTAAGAGAGTTAAAAGTTTTTTCTACCAAATTTGAGAGCGAAAATATATACTAAGCCAAGACTTTATGAACAAATTATGCATACACATATATCATAATAACAATATTTTGAAAAAAAAATAGAATACTATTTTTATTCTTTTTTTCAAACTCTTTTTCCTTAAATTCTTAATTCAAAATTTGAGAATTTTCTATCTAAATTCTCTCTCTTGCATATTGAGATTTGTATATGAATTGTGTGTAAAATTGTGATCTATAATGGGTGAAAAAAGTCACTTTTGTAGGTTAAAGGGTATTTCAAGCGCAGGAATAATTGTTAGTCGTAATACGAGAAATTCCTCATAGAAAATAAGTTTAAGAAATCATTTTCCCTAATAATTTTTCCTTCATGTTGGGGTGAATTTCAGGCACAAATATTATTTGCCTAAATAATTCAAGATGTGAGAACGAAAAAAAAATATATAAATTGAATTTACAAAATGGATTTATGTGGTTTGGTAATTTTGTCAAGTTTACGGAAAAGGAGAAAAAATATAATTTACTAACGAAATAGAGAATACAAATAAGTTGGTGTTTAAATTTCAATCTAAATTCCTAAATATACCCAATAATCTCACAAATAAACAATACAAGAGTATTACTAACATTTCTAAAAAGAATTCTCTTAAATATTATATAATCACGTAACAAAATAAGATGTGTAGAAAACTTCACCTACTCCTTATATTTATACAGATGAAGTAAAGAAAGTCAAAGAAAAAATCCCAAAAAATCTGCATGAATTTTGCAAGCACAACTCATTGCCCAATGTTAAGTTGCTAAATGAGCACTTATTTAATTGAATTTTGCTTAATATTTTGTGCTCTTTTAAGTCAGTTTTAGGTGCTTTTCATTGATTTATTTATTTTTCTAACTGTAGGAGTGAATTTTAAGAAAGTTGCATTTTTGGGACTAATTGTTGATGATCTGGAGAAGCAAAGATTTTTTGAGGTAGAATTGAAGCAAAGAGCTGATAGTTGAAACAAATTCTGGAAAGTGCCTTGCCCAAGGAAAATGCTCAGTTGCCTAAGGCAGAAAGCCCAGCCTTGATCAGTTCCCTTGCCCAAGTTGCCCAAGGGAGTTGCCCAAGGGAAGTGACAGTGGACAGCGTTTTTTCATGATTAATATACACGAATTTAACCTAGCCGCCACTTAAACCCTAGCTGGTATTTAGGAGTTTTAAGACTTTATTTTAGGAGTAAAAGGGGAGTGATTTGAGGAAATTAAAACCCCTTTAGGAATTATCTATTAAATTTCCTAGTTTGTTGGATTTATTTCCTGTTTTGATTGTTTGTTATTTAAGAGGAGTTCTTCTTAGGTTTGAAAAAATTCTCTCTGCGTTTTTGGACGAAATTCTGTAGTAGGGGGTTCTTTCTCATCTTCTACTTTTTATTTTGTGAGATTTCTATGGCCATGAGTGGCTAAATATTTATTTCAGTTAAAGATTAATTCAAGGCCAAGATTTCTTTTACTGTGAGATTGTTGTGTTTAATTTTTGTTCTTAATTTCATATAGTGTTCATGTTATTTACTGTGGATTAGGGAAACCATATCCCGATTATTATTTGTTAGGTGTGCAATTTGAGCTCGTTGTGCATTTAATTAAGTAATAAATTGCTAATTGAATTTGCTAAATCCGTAATTGTTTAGTGAAGTCAATAACAAGTAGCAATCATTGTAGCTTCCTCGTAAGGACTGTTATGTGGTGTAAATACATGATTTGGTCTAAATCGATCTCGCTTGTAGATTGGTTGGCTTAGGTCGGGTCTTTCTAATTTGTAATGCTGTCAATAGATTAAATTCTTTCGCTTGTTAAGGGTTGTTTATTGATTAGGAATTAATTACAGTCTTACTTGATTAATTCATTAATACGGAAAGATTAGGTCGGGAGCGCGATGCCGACGACTATAACTGGTCCATTGTTTGGTTTTAAGAATTATTTCTTCATCAATGATCAGTTGATTGAATCCTGTGCTACGAATGTCTTTAACTGAAATTTTCCATCCATTGATTTTGTCTTTATTTATTTTTTCTGTCTTTTTATTTTATTATTTTGATTTTGCTTTTTATTTGTTTAATTTTTAGATTACAAAATCCCCCCATCTTTTATTTTTAGTTTATTAATTTTCTAGTTATTTAAAGAATTAAAACTCGACCAATCCCTGTGGATTCGACCCTGCTCATCACTAATTACAAGTTAGTTTTAAGTAGAAATTTTATTTTTGTTGGTTTCGACAGCCACCACCCAACAATTTATTTATTTGGCCATTACTTGAATAGTTGTATATAGAAAATGTTTCTTCACATCATTAAAGTCATAATTCATATTGTTGATAATTTCTCCTAGTGCATTTATTAGGTATTAATTTTTTTCAACTTATATTAATTTTGTGGACCTTTTTTTTCTAGCACTTCAATTTCGTATCGAATCCAAATTGGAATATGAGAAAGATTTATGAGTGATGGTTCAAAAAAACAACACAATGGTTATCAAGGAAAACATTTGTGATACCATCTAAGATTGCTAGTTATTGATAGAGTATTCTACTCTTATTAGGACTCTCATGTTATTGTATTCTATTTAAGTTAGATGTCTATATTTGTTGTAACTATACATAGGGCTGCTGCATTATATATACTTTGTTTTGTAATTAATAGAATTACCATTTTCCTATAAACTTTCATGTTATCAGAGCAAACTCGGGTTTAAAAACCAAAATCACCATGTGCATTTCTTCCACTGAAATCTCTTCGACTAGCCCTGCCATTGAATCCTCAACCAGTCCTGCACTGTTTTCATGACAGCCTTCTCATAACTAACAACCCTGTCCTCTTTCCCATTCTCTGCGAGTTTCTCAAGTTAATTAAACCTTAAAATTGACCAGCTCCAATTTTCTTCTATGGGGAACTCAACTTATGCCATTACTCACCACTTGTGGACTAGAAACACATATTGATGGCAGTAGTGCTCCTCCTCCTAGCTTGCTATCAAACGGTCAACCTAATCCTGAGTTTGTGAAATGGAGATGCTAGGATCAATAGGTTTTAAGTTGGATTATGTCTTACTCTTGAGAATATTCTTTCACAGGTCATTGGTGTAAATATGGCTCATGATGTTTGGAATGAGGACAGGTTCAAGATCTCATATTTGCAATTTATGAAATTAGCTACATTCTTTACACTGAGAGAATAATAATATCTCGGTATTTGTTTAGAAGGAAAAAGCAATCACAGATCAACTTTCAAACTTACAATATCAGGTATCTCCAAATAACCTTGTTAATGCTATTTTATTAGGTCTTGGACCCTCTTACTGTCCTTTTGATAGGGCCTTAGAAGCACGTCTTGAACTAGTGCAATTTGATGATCTTGTTGGTCTTCTATTAGGTGAGGAGCATAAGTTAGAAGTTGATACAATTGACCATATGGCTCTTTCTATTAACTAACTCGTGGTGGTGGTCAGAGAAGGCGTGGCCGTAATAACAACCAATCAAACAGGAGACAAGTAATAATTTTACTTTTCATCAAAATGTTGGTACAGGCCGGGGTATTTTTGGCCATGGTTCTAGTAATCTCAATAGAAATTCTGGCAACTATAATACATTTCAACTAAACAATGTGGTTACTTTAATTATTATATGCCACAATTGCTGTGGTATGGGACATATTGCATTATTTTCCCTTCTTTAAAATCCAACCGACATAACCCCTCTGTCAAACCAATTTCCAACTTTACATCTCAGTCATAGGTGGTTGATTCTGGAGCTACTCATTCTCTCATTGGAGACATGGATAACCTTGCCATTTACTCTGAATATCAAGGTCCAGAAGAGGTCACTTTAGGTAATGGTATTTCTCTTCCTATCTCCACTGTTGGTCACTTTGCCTTCCAGTTAAATAATTATTCTCTCAATCTTCGTAATATACTTCATGTGCTTTCTTCTCAAAATAATCTTTTATTTTTATTTGCTCTTACTAATACTAATCCTGTCTCTGTTGATTTTTTTGCTGATTGTTTTCTTATTAAGAATTTGAAAAACGATGCAGGTCCTTCATTGAGGCCAATGTAATCATGGTCTTTACTCACTGTGCTTGCCATCCTCACTAGTTGCTCGAATTAATTTTGTTTCTTTGTTTACATGGCATGCTAGATTAAGCCATGCTTCCATTCCCATTGTTAGAAAACTCTTATCTTTTAATAATATTTCTTGTTCTTCCAAGGCTATCGATAATTTATGTCATGCTTGTTCAGTTAGTAAAATCCATAAATTATCTTTTGTTCCTTCTAATTTTGTTGCACAAGCACCATTAGAATTAATTTGTTCGGACATTTGGGTCCCTCCCCTACACTTAGGTATGATGGTTCTCGCTACTATGTTATTTTTTTTATAATCATTACAACAAGTATACATGGATTTATTTTCTGAAATCCAAGCCTGATGTTCTTTCTACTTTCCAATCATTTAACCCAATAAAATCATTTCAATCGAACTAGGGAGGTGAATTTCAAAGTCTCACTAAATTCTTGAGTGCTAATGGCATTAATCATCATGTCTCTTATCCTTATACACCTAAGCAAAATGGATGTGCTGAACAAAACAGTCACATTGTTAAAATAGGTTTTGCACTTATGCATCATGCCAATGTTCTATCTAAATTTTGGCCAACTGTATTTGACACTATTGTGTACACCATTAATCGTATTCTTATAGGGTAATTGAATTTTGACAACCCCTTTCATAGGTTATTTGGTCTTGTTCCTGATTATAATTTCCTCAAAATCTATGGTTGCTTGTGTTATCTTTGGTTGCATCCTTATACTCACAATAAGCTTGAAGCTCGTTCTAAACCCTGTATTTTCCTTGGCTACTGTAAACAACACAAGGGTTATAAGTGTTTTGATATTTCTCCTTCTAAATTTTTTTATCTCATGTCATGTTTTCTTTGATGAGTAGGTGTATCCTTTCTCTAGTGAGAAACTTCCACACCACTTCATTCCAGCTACTCATGATGTTGACCTGCCTTTGACTGGTCCTTTCATTATTTTTCCTCCAACAACTATATGTCAATCTGCACCCATACATAAGCCCATCTCTTCTTCCCAATCGCTAAAATCTTCCATTCAACCTATTCTTACATCACCAACAGCCTCACCACCTGACCCTTCATCACCTCTAAATCCTTCCATTCTTTCAAATTCACCCACTCAATCCTCATGGGGCTTCCATTAATTACTGAATTATCATTTTTTATTTCTTTTCCAAAACTTCCTTATGATTATAATTATCTTGTTTAACAAAAACACCCTATGGTTACACGGTCTCATACTAGCTCTTTGAAACCAAAAGTGCTTCTTCATGCTACCGATAAAAGTGTTGAGCCTACGTCCCTTACTTAGGCTCAAAAATTTCCCAAATGGCATCAGGCCATGGATATTGAATAAAATGCTCTTGTTTCAAATGGTACTTGGGAACTTTTTCCTCCTCTTACATCTCAGAATGTTATAGGTTGTAATTTTTGCATAAAAAAGAAAGCTAATGGGTTTATTGATAGGTATAAGGCTCGTCTTATTGCTGAAGGGTTTCATCAACGCCCTGGCTATGATTATTTTGAAACTTACAGTCCTATAGTAAAGTCGGCTACTATTCGTCTTATTTTATTCTTGGCTATTTATTTTAAATGGAACATCATTCAACTTGATGTATCTAATGCATTTCTCCATAGTGCACTAGATGAAACAATTTTTATGCAACAGCCCCCTGGCTATATATCTTAACTCTCAGTATCCAAATTTTGTTCATCTATTGCGGCGGTCACTGTATGGCTTGAAACAAGCTCCATACATGTGGCATCGATGTCTCACTACCGCTCTTCGCAAATTGGGATTTCAAGGCTCTAAATCGAATGTCTCTTTATACTTCTTATGTACAGATTCAATGAAGATTTTCTACCTCATATATGTTGATGATCTCATTGTCGTGGGTAATAATACTTCAGTTATTGATAATGTTTTTACTTCATTGCAACAATAATTTTCTACTTGAAATTTGGGCAAATTAAGTTACTTTCTTGGGTTGGAGGCAATGCCTACAATGACGGGGCTGTTACTTTCTCAAAAGAAGTACATTTTAGATATCTTGGAGCGTATTAATACATTTTAGTTATTTTGGACCATACTAACATATCTGGTTGGAGTCCCATTTCGACTCCCATTAATTCTAGTGAAAAACTTCATTCAAAACTTGGTGAACCATTATTGGATCCCTTTCAATACTGACAAACTATTGGAGAATTGCAATTTTTGACAATCACTCAACCAGACATTGCCTTTTTTGTCAACAAGGTGGTGCAATTTATGAGTTGTCCTACTCATGTTCGTTGGGCGGTAGTAAAACAAATACTTCGGTATCTTAAGGGGTCGATTGGTCTTGGTTTTCATTTTTCTTCTAACTCTTCACTTTAGTTACATGGTTTTTCGGATGTAGATTCGGCTGGTCCCTTGATGATAGAAAATCTACTTCTGGTTGTGTAGTTTAACTTGGCAGTAATTTAATCTTTTGGTGCTCTAAGAAATAGCAGGCTATGGCTCGGTCTTCCATAAAGGCTGAATACTGGGCTATTGCGACTGTCTCTAGTGAAATTCTTTGGTTGTAAATTCTTCTTCGTGAGTTGGGCATTGTTAGTTCTTCTCCGCCATTGATTTGGTGTGACAATTTAAGTGTTACTTATCTTATTATGAATCCAATCTTCCATTCACGCAGCAAGCACCTTCACTACAATTAGCAACGATCAAATCTGCAACCACACATTCCGTTGCTAAAAATTAGCAACGGTCAACTCATTTTGTTTGTGATCATGTTTCTAAGAAGCAGTTGTTGGTGCGATATATAAACTCATACAATCAAAATGTAGATGTTTTCACCAAGGCTCTTACCAAGACTCACTTTCAGTTTCTACGGTCCAAGTTGAGGCTCGTTTTGCCCCATGCTCAACATGTGGCGGAGCGATAGAGTATCTTACTCTAATTAGGACTCTCATGTTATTGTATTCTATTTAAGTTAGATGTTTATATTTGTTGTAACTGTAATAGGGGTTGCTGCTGTATATATACTCTGTTTTGTAATTAATAGAATTATCGTTTTCCTCTAAACTTTCAGTTATGCCTTGTTTCAGGTAACATGGACCTTACCTTAGCCCTATTATATATTTTTTTAGCCAAATGTGAACTTGATGAGAACTTTTCTTTGTCCTACAATATTAGCAATTGTAAAATCAACAAGATACAAATGTTTTTCTCCATCTCCCATAAGACTGTAGGAGGTAAAAGCATATTTGTTTGAACAAATATATCCGGTGGCACCAAAGTCTAGTTATCGCCACTCTTTCACATTGACCAACGAGATAAGGTTAAGAAATGACACTATGTCATCTCTTTCAACCAAATTTAAGAGGATTGTTATTTCTCTTTTTTTCTGCATTGAGAGGCATGGTGACTTGGCTTTCTACGAACAAGTTTTGCTTCTTTTTAAAAGTGGGATAAAAGGCTTTAGGCATGTAATAAGCCTTTTCATTTTTGCAACTTTGAGTTCTTAGTTTGGTGCCTTGAATGATCATGTGGGTAATCAAATTAGCAGGTAATAATTGCTTATAATGCTTGTGTTTGAGTTGTTGATTGTAATCCTAAGATTCTGGCATATTTTTAATTAATTAACAGTCCAACAATAAACTCATCTAGCAAAGTGATATTTTGAGTCAATTTCATCAATGATCACTGAAATTACGTCTAATTGTCCAAAAGTAACTGACTTATTGTTCATGACTTAAATGTTATTGAACTTATCATATTTTTGCAGAAAAGTCATTTTAACCGATTTTTGACGATAATCCTTGCCGAAATGCTGACGTGGCACGTCATGTCATATATCTGGACACACGTGGCATGACATGTTAGCAGCCATGTTACCAAAAGAGGTCATATCACACGACATGTCAGCACATTACGTTATATTTCTAGACACACGTGGCCTCTTATGGTGATGTGGTTGCTGATGTGTCGTGCCATGTATGTCTAGGCATATGACGTAATATGTCATGTCAACATTCCGACAAGAGTAATTGCCGGAAATTGATTAAGATAACTTTTCTGCAAAAATATAATAAATTCAATGATATTTAAGTCATGAAAAATAAATCAGTTACTTTTGAGCGATTAGGCGTAAGTTCAGTGACTATAAATGAAATTGATCCTGATATTTTCAGCCCGGATATCTTCCAATAACTTGTGGTATTGTATCTTGTTATTCTTGTCATCCTCCATCTTCCATATCAGTAATAGTTGCTAATGAAAGTTTTATTTTTCAACTTGCCTAACGGTGTATATATTTCAAAATCAATAAATTCCACGTCTCTTTAACTTATTGGATAATGTGAAAATGAATGTATGCCTATATACCCTATTAGCAAGAATCCAAGCATCCAATTTTCTTGGATTAGTAGGCTTAGCATTTGGGAGAGCATAAGCTACACCACTACACCATGCATGTCAAGGACTGAGGAAATGTACTCTTGTCATCTTTGAAAAATTTATCCTCCAAACATCTCAATTTTTGAGACATCGGAAAAAGGCTTGGCATATGAAACTGTTGCATGCACCCATATGAATAACAATGGAAATTGAAGAGGGCTCGCCATGAAAACTAGCAGTGGAGGAAGTGTTACCCAAATTGTCAACAAGAGCTGAAAAATAGTTCATGCTAGTCGATCCATTATCCTTGAGATTATTGTTAAAATAAATAAATAAATAAATAAATAAATAAATAAATAAAGATATTGAAGCACACTGTTCTTAAGAATTATTTTGCCAATAAGAAATAATTTTTGAAAATGCGAAAGTCCGCTAGGATTTAATAGACTATTCTACACTTAAATTATATGATACAAGAAAAGCAACTCTTAATTTTTGGCAAATTAACAAATTTATTTTTTTTTCTTGAAAAGGTAAGAGAAAAAAGTAGTTCCTTAAACTATATCTTATTAGTTATTTGTAAAAAGATTAACGTTGGTAGTAACATTGCTCGCATGAAAAATTGGGAAAAATATAATAAAGAAACAATAATGTTACCATTTGAAAAATAGAAATAGTGAAGAAATAATAAGAGTATAAAGTTAAATTTATACTTGTTAATTTTTGATCTAAACTAAAAATCCAATATAAATTGGCACAAAATTAGTGACTTGAATTCAAATGGGTTAAATTTGAATGACTCAAAAATTTTAGAGTCAAAGTCAATCCAAAATCCAGCCAAAAAATACCTGAAATTCTTCTCGAACTTGTGATTATATATATATATATATATATATATATATATATATATATATATAACAACATTTCACTATTTTATTAATATCTCCAATCCAATTTTAACGTAAGAATTAAATTTAATTGAAAGAAAAGAATATATCTAATTATTTAAGTTTTCAGCAGTAAAATATCAAAGGAAAAAAATGAAAAAAAATTAATAATTAAATAGCGTCTATTGTATTCTATTTCACTATTCCTATTATTTGCATATTTTCTTTCTCGATCTCTTTTTGTTCCATTTCCAATTCACCATTGTTCTATTGCGATTCATCCACCATCTTATATTGGTGTGGCTGCTCAGACTTATGTGCTATTTCTATTTTTCTCTTATCAAACTACTGCATTTCAAGCTTAAAAGAGAGGCATCTCCCTTATTTATCTAGCAAAATTTTATATTCTAATTATCATTGCAGAGTTTTGTTTAATTCATTATTTTTCTTATCGATCGAGAAGGACATGCACCAAAAATAAAAAGAACGAAAAAATAGGCTCAAGTATTTTTAAATAAAAAGTACAAAATAATATAATTTTACTAATAGTATGATTAGTTCGGTTTTAATGATTTTTAGATATCGAAAATCGGATCAATTTGATAAAACTAAATTTTTTAAATTGAAAATTCAA
>JBBPFJ010001201.1:0-19903 GCA_037975025.1 Excoecaria agallocha
ACACACATAGGCTCCATTATATGCACCTTTTTAATTAACGATGCTACTCTATCTCATAATCACTTATTTACCCATATAATTCAATCACCCATTACACTGATTGGGTTCAAATTTGTTTCATCCATAAGGCATAAATTTAACCAATAAATTTAATTTTTCTCGAAACTATGAAACACAATGGTTTTATATTATCATAATAGCCCACTAAGAGTTTTATTATACTTGTATTAATTAATTCAAGCTATACTTAATTCCAAATTATAGTACACCTATAATGTATAATCCTATAATCCTATAATGTATAATCCTTTTACACCTATAATGTTACCTTCCAAAATTTATTTTTTCTCGAAACTATAAAGTACACCTATTAACCCTTAATTCCAAAATTAAACACATGTATAATCCTTAATTGGCTTAAAACATAATATCTAACATTTAATTAAACAATCATAACATCACTACCACCAATTACCATCAAGCATTAATTCTCACTTAAAAAATTTCAACTAATAAAATGTATAAAAAATTAGAAAAATAGATTTGCTTAAACACATATCCAAATTTAGTGTAAAAGCCTTCAATTCACACTTCCACAAGCTTTATTTCACTCTCCTCCTTGCATTTCTTTACCCTTTTTGCTCATCCCTCCTTCTTTGTCTTCAAGGCCCCATAAATCAACATAAATTCACCATTAATTTCATGTAAATTCGTAACTTACAGCAGACTCTAATATCAAATTCCTAACCCACCAATTATCTAAGAAAAAATAAATCTTTAACTTCAATTTTTCCAAAAATAAAAAACCCCCAAATCTGAAATTCTACCTTCTCCTTCAATTCTTTTCTATAATTTGCTAATTAGCTATTTAAAGAAGCTTACCTATCAGTTAGTGGAGGAAAGAGTAGCAAATGGAGGCCGGATTCCTTGCAAAACCGAGCAAGAGAAGGAAGAGCGGAGGGAGAGGAGAGCTATCCCCGACGTGGCGAGGAGGAGGAGAGAAGAAGGAAAGGGCAGCAGCAGTGCTAGCGGGCTACGGCGACGACGCTGGACGGCCTGCTGGCAGCGAAGACGGCGGCGATGGGAGGAGGATCGAAGAGAAAAGAAAGAGGGGAAAGGGAAGAGGGAAGGGCGGCAGGCTGTTGAAGAGGAAGGGAACCCGATGGTTCTAAAAAGTAAGGGAGAATAAGAGGCCAAGCCAAAACGATGTAGTTGTGGCAAGGTCCTCTTTTAGTCGCTCTAACTCATGCAATCTTCCATTTATGCCCTAAGGCTTATCCTTTTATGCATTTTGGTCCTTAACTCAATGTAATTCAACTTAAAATTAAACTATTATTTATTATTTCTTTTCCTTTTTTTTGACACTCACACGCTATATTATTATTATTATTATTATTATTATTATTATTATTATCAGGTCTATCTGTTTATTAATTACTCGAATAATTCAAGTAAGGATGTTACAGATATCATGCAATACTTATAATGCAAATGTCAATGGAGTATGATACATGACAACAAGTTATGTTGTTTCCTATTATGTGATATCTATGGTGGAACCAGGTGAAAATTAAGATAACGGATTGCTCAAATAGAGACAGATATAGATAATAACTGATCATATGTACTGGTTTAAAAATAATTTTCATAGCAGAAAACAAATATAATTTCAAGCAAAAAACATATATGAATTCCAAAGTAGATAACAAATAGGCTTAGATAAATTTGATACATAACTCAAATAAATTCATATAATTAGATCAATCATTTATTGAAACAGATAATAAATAAAAAATAATTCAGAAACCTGTTCTCTGAATTTAAGCTTTAAAGAAAATAATATTATATTTAAGTAAAATTTAATGAATCAAAGTACCACTTAAATTAACATAATAACCAAGAATAAAATTCACATAAAACTAATATAATAAAAAATCAATAGTGACTATAGTAATTAACATAAAGGTAAATTTCATAAATTCAATTGATAAAAATATTAAAAATATTTTTTTAATAAATAGAATTAAAGAAATTAAAATATTTTGAGTCAAAAATTTAAAAGATGGTTTTAAAAAAAAATATTGTGTACTGTAACTTCCACTCACCTAAAATTCCAAATGAAACTAGCTGTAAGACACGTTGAGCCACTCAAATTATCGTGGGAGTATTGGAATTTCCTAACCCAAATAAAAGAGTCAAATTCTAACGATTAAAATAGCTAAGAAACTTAGGGCCTGTTTACTTACAGAAAACTGCTCCAGTTTTTCAGAAAAATTTTCTACAAAAAATAGAAAATGGAGATCGTGTTTATTTTCGTCAGTTTTCTAAAATAAAAAATAGAAAATGAATTTTTCAGTTTTCCAGAATAAAGAAGAAATTGGAAAAATAATAAAAGATATTTTCCAAATTTTCTAAATAATATTAACACACACACACGCATATGTACATATATAGCATATGTAAGTTTTTGTATGTGCACACATACATAAATATATGCATGTGCATGTATATGTATATGTATATGTATATGTATATGTATATGTAGTACATACATACATATGTACATATGAATATATATATATATATATATATATATATATATATATATATACACACACACATACACATACACATACACATACACATACACATACACATACACATACACATACACATACACATGCATATGTATATGTATACATACATATGTGTATGTATGTATATATATGTGCATATATACACATACATATGCATATACAAATATACATACATACATGCATGCATCCATGTATGTATCTATATACATACTTATACATATAAATATGTATTTATGTATATATATACATATACATATAAATATGTATTTATGTATATATATACATATACATATATACATATGCACATACATATACATATACATACATATTCATATACATATATCTGTATGTGCATACATACATATATACATATGCACATGCATATATATGTATGTACATATATACACATATATGTACATATGTATGTATGCATAAATACATGCGTATGTATGTGCATATATACACATATATGTACATATGTATGTATGCATAAATACATGTATATGTATGTGCATATATTCACATACATATGCATATACATACACATATGTAAGTATGCACATACATATACATATATACATATGTACATACACACACACACATACATATATATATATACACACACACACACACACACACACACACACACACACAAATAAACAATGCAGTTTTTCATTTGTTGATAAATAAACGCGTTTTCTAAATTTTCTATGGAAAATAAATACTCCAATTTTCTAAAAAAATAGAAAACAGAAAACTATTTTCTGTAAGTAAATGCACCCTTAATTATCCAAACATCTAGTCCACTGACTTAGAATGGAAAAGAACCATACATTTAGAGGGATATTTAAATATTCTAAAACAATAATATTAATAATTGTAAGGTTTTACTGAAAGTCTAAGAAAATGGAAATAAATTAATAATACATAGTTTAGTTTCAAATTCTTATAGAAATAGAATGTTGAATTGAAGTTTTTCAAAGGATTAAAAACGTGGACCACTAAAAATCTACACAGTACCATACATGAAATACACACACATTAACTTCAATGGAGATTTCCTTTAATTATAATAAAATATGTAACTTTTGGTTCAAACCAACAATTTGGCAATCTAAATATTAGGTGTTGTTCTATTAAATTTGATAATAATAATAATAATAATAATAATAATAATAATAATAATAATAATAATAATAATAATAATAATAATAATAATAATAATAATAATAATAATAATAAGTGGACTAAGGAATGTATGCAATTTATATAAATTGTTTACTTAAGTTTTCTAAAAGTACAATCCGTAGGGAAGAAAAGAAAGATAACCATGAATATGAATGCTACTATTTTCATCAAGTTTTCTAATGATAATAATGATAATAATAGCAGCAACAAAATTTTGGTGGACTATGAACAAAGAATTTGGCAGAGAGCTTAATAGATATATATATTCAAAAGTTATTTTGGGAATAGTTTAGGTAAAACCATTAAAACCCATTCAAAATTGTAATGCTTTCTGCAAAGAAAAGAAAATAAAAATAAAATCAAAGTGGGTAGAAATAAATAAAGAAAAATTAAATTAACTATTTAGATGATTTAAGTTAACCAACGTGAAATTAATATAAATTGACAACTTTAAAATCCAAGTAGTGCAAAAGTATGAAGATGGAAAAACGATTGAATTCTAAAATTTTGTATGTGGATTGATAATGTGTAGAACAGGAGTAGTTTAGTTGGGTATGATGGAGTTTCTGTGTTTCGGTTTTTAAAAGAGCAGTTTTATTGGAACAGAAGACTTAAAAATAGGGAAGTGGGGAATTATCAGTTATTAGCATTTTGTTTTATTTTTTTTGGAATAATCTGTTAATAATTAAAGGTTTATTAAATTCAGAAAAAAATAAAATAAATGTTTAATTTAAAAAAAACAGGTACAACATTCTTTCCCCTTAATAAAAAAAATTCATCTTCGAATTTCTAACTGAAAGCTTAAAAAATACTATCCTGAATTAAAGAATAGTTGAGGATACTTAACTTGTATGTTAGATTCAACCTCCCAAGTAGCTTCACTACTCCCATGATGTTGCCATAGAACTTTAACCAAAGAAATTTCCTTTAATCGAAGCTTTCTAATCTGATGATCCAAAATCTCTATTGGTTGCTTCTCATAAGATAATTCCTCACTAAACTTAATAATTTGAGATTGCAAAGCATGAGAAGAATCTGAAATATACTTCCTAAGCATTGAGATGTGGAAAACTGGATGCACATGGGATAAGTTCGGTGGCAAAGCCAGGAGATATGCAATTGCACCAATCCTTTAAGAATCTCAAAAGGCCCAATATAGCGAGAACTCGGTTTCCATTTCTTGCCAAATCTCATAATTCTTTTTATAGGTAAAACTCTAAAAAACACGTGATCTCCAACCATGAACTATACATCTTTATGCCTAGGATCAATTTAACTCTTCTATCTACTTCGAGGTGTCAAGAGTCTATTCCAAATAACACGAACCTTCTTTAAAGTCAATTGTATTAGCTCTGGTCTAGTTAACCTTTTTTCTCCAACCTTAGTCCAATAGATAGAAGATCTACATTTATGTCCATATATAGCCTCATAAGGTGTCATTGCAATACTAGCCTAATAGTTATTATTATAAGTAAACTCCACCAAGGGTGAATGAGGATCCCAATTACTGTTGAAATCCATAACACAAGTGCAAAGCATATCCTCAAAGGTCTGTACTAAACTACAATCTAGTCCCTAAAGCTTCTTGGAATGCCCTCCAAAAATGAAAAGTGAATTGAGTGCCATGATCAGATACAATAGAAACTGGTACCCCATAAAGTCTAACTATCTCATAAATGTAAAATTGAGATAGTCTGGAATGATTATAAGTTGTCTTCATAGGTAGGAAGTGAGCAGATTTGGTTAATCGATCAACAATCACCCAAATAGACTCATAACAACCTCGAGTACATGGTAACCCAAATATAAACCAAATCATCCTTGGTGTTCTGTCTTCACTTGTTGACAAGTAAGACATTTAGCTATAAAATCAGCAACATCTCTCTTCATCCCACTCCACCAATACAATTCTCTCAAATCTCTATACATTTTTGTAGCAACGGGATGCACAGTATAAGCAAAATAATGTGCCTCTTGTAAAATCTCCCTTTTTAAACCTTTAACATCCGAGACACATAATCTACCATTAAAACGAAGAAACTTATCATCCCCTATCACAAAATCTTGAACCTTACCTTATTGAATGTCATGCATCAAACATTACAACTTAAAGTCTACCTGTTGAATTGCTTTAATTCTATCCACAAGGACTGGCCTAACACAAATATGAGCAAAAAGAGATCCGGATATCACCTCAAATTATACGCCTTGGTCCAATAACTCATGAAATTTTCTAACCATGAGTGTCCTCACTACAGACAAATGAGCTAAACTGCCTGAAGACTTTTTACTTAATGTATCCGCCATGACATTAACTTTTCTATGATGATATTGTATGGTACAATCATAGTCTTTGAGCAGTTCCACCCATCTTCTCTGCCTAAGATTAAGGTCATGCTTATCAAAAATATATTTCAAGTTCTTGTGATTAGTGAAAAACTCACATGTCTCACCATACAAGTAATGCCTCTAGATTTTTGAAGTAAAAATCACTGTAGCCTTTTCTAAATCATGCGTGGGATAATTTTGCTCACGTTTCTTCAATTGGCGAGAAGCATAAGCAATCGCCCGACCATATTGCATTAAAACACAACCTAAACCAATCCTAAAAGCTTCACAATAGATTGTATAACCTTTTGACTTAGATAAAAGTGTCAAAACAAGTGTTGGGGTTAAGTGGGTTTTTAATTCTTAAAAGCTCTTTTCGCAAGCTTCTGACCACTGAAACTTCATATTCTTCTGAGTTAGCTTTGTCAAAGGAGCAGCAAAACAAGAAAAATCTTGCAAAAATTGCCTGTAATACCTTGTTAATTGTAGAAAATTGTGAATTTTTGACATTGTAGTTAGCCTTAGCCAATGGAGCATAGCTTCAATCTTCTTTTTATCAATGCTCACCCCATTTTTAGATATCACGTGACCTAAAAATGTCACACTATCCAGCCAAAACTCACATTTAAAAAACTTATAGCACATAATTGGTGATCCTTTAGGGTCTGTAGAACAATTTTCAAATGCTGCTCATGTTTTTCCTCACTTGAGTATGCAAGAATATCATCAATGAATACTATCATAAATATATCTAAGTATGGCTTGAAAACCCTATTCATTAGATCCATAAAAGCAGCATGAGCATTTGTGAGACCAAATGGCATAACTAAAAATTCATAATGCCCATACCTAGTTCGAAATACAATTTTAGGAATGTCCTCCTTCTTTACCCTTAATTGGTGATATCCTGTTTGAAGACCAATCTTAGAGAAACATCTGGCACGCTGTAGCTGATTAAACAAATCATCAATTTGAGAAAGATGATATTTGTTACACATAGCGGCATTATTCAACTGCCTGTAATCAATGCAAAACCTTATGACCCATCTTTCTTCTTCATAAATAAAATAAGAGCACCCCAAGAAGATATACTAGGTTGAATGAACCATTTATCTAGTAGGTCTTATAACTGTTTCTTTAACTCTTTTAACTCAGCAAGAGCCATTTGATAAGGAGCCATTGATATTGCTTCTGTTCTAGAAGCCAATTCAATGCTGAAATCAATCACCCTCTCTGGTGGTAATCTTGTTGGCTCATCAGGGGATATGTCAGCAAATTTTTGAACAATATGCACTTGATCTAAACTAACCTCATCAGATTGTGAATTCTTGACATAGGCTAAAAATCCCTGACATTTCTTACCCAACAATCTTTTGGCACTAATTGCATAAATAAGATTGTTGGGGGCTATATTACGATCTCCCTGGACAAAACTTTTCCTTCCTAAGAATATTAAAAGTAACAGACTTGTTATAATAGTCCACTGTGCATGATAAGATGCCAACCAGTCTATTCCTAAAATTACATCAAAGTCTAGAATATCCAATAATACAAGGCCAGCTAATATCTCTCTACCCCTAATCTGTAACTTACATTTCTTATAAATCAAATATGTATCTAAAACATCCCCTATAGGTGTTGCCACACATAAAATATATTCTAAAGGTTCAGGTGTACTATTAAACTTCATAGATAAATATGGAGATACAAAAGAACGGGTTGAACTCGAATCAACTAAAATCTTGGCATTAATTGAGCAAATGGAAATTATACCTATCACCACATTTTTAGATGCCTGCGCCTCCTATTGTGTCATGGCATAAACCCTGGCTTGACTCCGACCTTAGGATGTAGTAGTGGATGTAGTAGAGCCTTTACCTCCAACACCTCCATTACTTTAACCACATCTTCTATGTAATGGCTTCAACACTGGATCAGTCGTGAATAGTACTTTTCGATAGTGAATAGTGCTAAAATAGAGGTGCAATCATACCAACACTAATGCACTGGATCCCATCAGAACTCTGAAGTTAAACGTGCTTGGGCAAAATGTAACACCCTTATAACACCTAACATTGTTCCGGTACACCACAAACCGAAAATTTTTTTCCAACTTATTCTTCCAAATTATAATCTTATACTTAGTTATATAATAACGATTCGCCGATGACCTATAACTGTGTAATTTACTATGCACTTAATAAAATTTTGGTAATATAACGGCTATATAATTTCCTAACCCTCTGAAAAGCAAACAATATCCACAGCCTCTCAAAGGTACAACAGTCATATGATCATATCAAGCATTCTAATCTCTTAACCATTCATCTAATTATTTCACATACATTCCCTTATACCAAACAGGTCTCACTTTACATCACAAGGTTTTACATATTACAATCCAAAATAACAACTCCAATGAGTTTACTTACAACATACAAAACCATAAGTATTATACTTATATATATATATACATGCCACAAAATTTTAAAACTCTACTTTAATAAAAAAAAGGTCTTTCAAAGAATATTCTTGCTCCCGCTCCTGCAAACCTGCACGCAGTCACAACTACGCACTGAGCACTTGACATGCCCAGTGGTGACTAATAATCTAAATATTTCTAAAATTCCATTTAGAAAGTATCATTATGCAAAAATTCTCTATTTTAATCTTTCAAGCAACTCAATTAACATTTTAAATTTCTAATACATTTTTATTCATCAAATACTTGTTTATTGTCAAATTATTCATTTAATTCAAACTTTTACCTTTTTATCAATTTAGTGTCATTTTTCTCGTTAAATTACGAATTTAGCCTTTTATGCTTCTTTGTAATATTTAAGCTATTAATTAAGGTAATTAACCTTAATTTTACACTTAGTTAAGAATTTTTATGTAAAATTATATTTAGTCCTTATTGACTATAAAACTTCCTTTTAAAACATTTTAACCATTAATTGACTGTTTTATCCTTAATTAATTTGCTTAATTTCTATTCTTTTGGAAAAAAATTATGATTTTGCCCCTAAACTTTCTTTTTCTTTCAAATTAGTCCCTTTTCATTTTTAACAAATATTTTTCATTCTCTTCCACATTTTTTCATATCATTTTCATTATGCCCCTAGTTCTGACCTGACAGAAAACTCCAAATTAGATACACAGGACGTGGATCCCACAGGGCCACAACAGAGATAGAGAAATAATCTCCAGATGGCCAATTCTCACAGAGTAGAGAACAGAGATAGAGTAGCCATGGTGATTAGAGATCCGATGCATAGCATAGCAAGTCGTCATGACTTGCACCGCGGTACAGAGATATTTCTATGGCCAGCCAATTATATTCTGAGCTAATTTTTACTGTCTGGTTATTTCTAAGGGCATTACTATATATACTTTTACTTATACATATTACACAATTTATTTTAAAAATACTTTAATATGGCATATAAATTTCTTAAAATTTTATATGCACACTTTTCACATTTCTTATCACCTTTCCTTCATTTTATTGAATTATTTTCCAATAATTCAATATTTTTCCTTGTACATAATTAGCATTTTATTTCTCATTTATTCATATAATATGGATAAATTCTCTAACAATTTATTTACACATTATTTCACATCTATTATCCATATAAACTTAATTTATGCCTTATTTCCTTATAATTTTTCATTTTCATTACTTACATAACCCATTATTAAGCTTTAAAAATTTCTATTAAATTCCATAAATCATATAAAAATTCATGAAAGCTAAATATGACATTTATAATTAATTTAAGCTATAAATTACTATTTTCATGTAAAAATCACTATTCCTCCCTTAGAGAGAATTTCGACCATCATACTAACATCACCTTAAAAATTATTTTTCTTCATTCTAATTATACACATATCATTAATTATGTCCCAGTTTCATTTACCCTATCTCAATTTCATTAATTAAATAATTTAGCAATTTTTTTCCAATTACATAAAAGAAATTAATTCAAATAAATAGAAAATACTTAGATTTATTAGTCACATACCAAATTATCTTGATCAAGAGTGCCTAGCCTTCCTTTTCTTTGCCCTTATCCTTTGAAACTCTTCCTTCACCTTCCACACCTAAATGACCAACCCATTAAACCTTCGTTTTCTTCATTTTCTTGATCTCAAATGCAAAATCCAAGCTCAAAATCATAAACTACACCTCAAAATCCATGAAAAAACACTAAAGAATTAATTTAAACTCATAAAAAACTCAATTTCCATCTCTCTAGATCACCCTAGTAGGCTTAATCAAGTGATTTGAGCAAAGGAAAGCTAGAAATCAAGTGGATAAAGAAAATTAAATGTTAAAAAGAAGCATAAAAAGGCTAAATTCGTAATTTAGTGAGAAAAGAGACTAATTTGATAAAAGGTAAATGTTTGAATTAAATGTATAATTTGACAATAAATGAGTATTTTGATGAATAAAAGTGTATTAGAAATTCAAAATGTTAATTGAAAAGAAAACTGTTATTTGAGTTTGCTTGAAAAATTAAAATGGAGAATTTCTGCATAACGAGACTTTCTAAATGGAATTTTAAAAATATTTAAATTGTTAGTCACCACTGGGCATGCACCTAAAAAGTACTATTCACCATCGAAAAGTACTATTCATGGCTGACCCAGTGTTGAGGCCATTACATTCTACCTCTATGCTAAGCAACTGTCAGAATGCCACTAGAAAAAAGCAAGGGATGTACTCTGGATTGTGTTAACAGTAGGGCAATCCTTCCTGAGATGTCCTATTTGACCACATCCAAAACATGCTCCAGTAGCTTGATAACAAGTACAACCACTATAATTCTTACCATAATGTTGACAAGGTGTTGAGCTATTCTGATTGGTGGGAGCAACGGATGTCTGTGATCTTAGACCATGTGTCTGTCCAGTTTTACGTTGTCTTCTATACCCAATAGTGGACTGAGATCCCTATTTTTCTTATTGATAAGATTTTGAATTATTCTGCCTCTTGTTAACTTGCCATTCTCTATTTTGATTACCATTCTAAAACTCAACCTTTAGCTTCTTATGCCACTCTTGAGCCCTACACTTTTTATCAACTATCTCCATGTTTCAAGCTTGGTCAATAACAACATCAAAAGTGGGAAGTTTTAAAGGAGTTATATGATCAACCAGTTTATCTTGAAGACCTTTTTCAAATCTTTTAGCCTTCTTCTCTTCAGTAGGAATAAAAAACTTCCTAAAATGAGCCGATCGAGTAAATTTCATCTCATATTCAGTGATTGACATGTTACCCTGTCTTAGTGTCTCAAATTCTCTGACCTTAGCCTTTTACAAGCTAGGAGGAATGAACCTTTTTATAAAAAGGGATAAAAATTCATGCCACAAAAATACATAATTGCCTTTTTCTGCCTTATTTGATTGGTGCCAACTGTATGCCCCTCCTTGTAATTGATTGGCTTCCAATGTCACCATCCTGGAGTTAGCACATGCTAATACTTCATAACAATAATCCATGGCCTCAAGAAAATCTATAGGATCAGCTAAAACATCCTCACCAGAAAATGCAGGAGGCTATAATATGAGAAAATCATTGGTGTCTCGAAATCGAGCCCTGTCTTGAGACAAAGTAGCATTACATAGCATCTTTTTGAAGTGTGTGTAGGTGGAAGTATAGAAACTGAGACAGATAATAAAAAATTAAGCACATTATATTCAAGCCAGAAGTAGTATCAGCTTCAAGTATATATAACGAAATTCGCAGTAGGTAACACAAAGTCTAAAGCATTATTAGGACACAATCAATTTTTCAATTATCTGTTGATTTTAGCATAACTATTGATAATATCTTATCCAAGGAAAAAATAGAAAGGGCTGCACATTATTGCTGGCACAACTGTGGACGGGGTAAGAGAAGGGACTGATTGTATGGGTAGTGAAGCAAATCTTTAAAATCAAAGACCAATTTCAGACAATGCAAATCTTTAAAATCAAAGTCAAACTTATTATAGACATATACGACAGAGATAAATGAAAAATTACTTTAAAACAACATCATTGCTGCTATCTCTTTAAATATGATAAAATGTAACTTGAGCAATTGAAAAATAGATATATACTTCCAACCTAGAAATTGCCTTGCAATTTGATCTATTCACCTCATTTTACTTGTAGCAGAATAAAAACCCAAAATTCAAAGAAGAAGGTATATCCCTTCAATCCACTTTTCTAGCCAAGCAAGCTCGGGAAAATAGCCCAGTAAGAGAAAAATACCTCTTATTTACATAAACAAATAAATACAAAAATTTGTTCCATTCTACTGATTTTAATTGACCAACAAACATCAAAAATCAATAAAAAAATGGATCTATGGTATAAGTAGTCTAACTTTCTATAAAATGCAAAAGAAAAAAAGAAGCTGTAAACGGTATCAGATGAAAACAAAAAAAAACAAAAAATTAAACGAGGTTACTCACTGGCTCCGCCACAAATGGAAACAATTCCTTGCATTGTGAGATCAAATCTCCAAGCTCCAACCACTAAGCACCCCGTAATCCCCGTATTTAAATGGATATGAGAACAATCAAGAAATAAAATATGAGAAGAGATCGAAATTTTAGCTAAACAGAGATCAGAATTGAGTCGTTAGTGAGAGAGTGGGAGACGGCGAAAGTGAGAATGGGTTAGAGAGACAAGGAATAAGCAGTAGATTAGGTGGGTTTGGTTAGTTTAACTTGATTTGTGATTTTAATCGGGGTTGGTTTAATTAGATCTGGTTCAATGCCACATGTTGATTTATTGCTGATCTGTTAATTAAAGTATTGCCAGCTCTTTTTCTTTTTTACTGATGTAGATTAAAATGGCAAAATAAAACCAATTGTATAATATCAATGGCATTTTTATGAGAAAAAATATTTGGATGGCATATTTGAACTAATTGATAAACTTGGATGGCAATTTTGCCCCTTTTTCCATTTTTAAACTGTTTTTTACCTGACAAAATACATGATACATATCTTGATCTTATATCAAAATATGAATATTTTGATTTTTTAAGATATATTTAGTCAAGCAATCAGTAATTTGTTTTTGTGGGATCATTTTTTTTTAAATAAAAGCTTCAAAAAGTCGAAAAAATTAGAATAATTCTATTTTTTTCCATCCCAATTTTTTTAAAGTTAACAAACGTTATCTAAAAGTATATTCCGTAGGGAAGAAAAGAAAAAGAAAATAATAATAATAATAATAATAATAATAATAATAATAATAATAATAATAATAATAATAATTGATGGACTAAGACTGATTTGGCAGAGCACCATGAATATGCAGGCTACTGTTTTCGTAAAATTTTCTAATAATAATAATAATAGCAGCAAATTTTTTGGTGGACTATGGACAAGGAATTTGACAAAGAGCTTAATAGATATATATATTCAAAAGTTATTTTGGGAATAGTTTAGGTAAAACCATTAAAACCCATTCAAAATCTTTATGCTTTCGGCAGAGAAAAAATAAAATAAAATAAAATCAAAGCAAGTGGAAATAAATAAAGAAAAATTAAATTAACTATTTAAATGATTTGAGTTGATTAACCTGAAATTAATATAATTGACAACTTTAAAATCCAAGTAGTGCAGAAGTATGAAGATGGCAAAACGATTGAATTCTAAAATTTTGTATTTGGATCTAAAATTTGTAGACCAGGAGTAGTTTAGTTGGATATGGTAGAGTTTTTGTGTGTTAGGTTTTTAAAAGAGCTGTTTTATTGGAACAAGAAACTTAAAAATAGGGGAGTGGGGAATTATTAGTTATTAGCACTTTATTTTATTAATTTTTTTAGAATAATCTGTTAATAATTAAAAGGTTTATTAAATTTAAAAAAAATAAAATAAAGGTTTACTTTTGAAAAAAGGGGTTACAACAAATATATTTGTCAAATTTCGTAGAAACCAAAGGCAGATGATGTGCTCTACTGTTGGTTGCTTGTTGAAATAATGCTGCTCTGGGCCATAAAGAGGCTAAGGCCCAAATAGACACCATATTAATTTGACGATACTGTATCTAATCTATTATGCAATTGTCAAATTTAGTTTGTTTATATATTTAGTATAAACATCGATGTCATAATTTTATTTATATATTTATTCAATTTTTAAAAAATTTAAAAATTATGTTTTGTTAAATTGATTATATCAAATTTCATATTTAAAATTTGACTCCATTTTCACTCATTTAAACAAGTAATTAAATTATATGGATAATTATAGATAGATTTCACATGGGCATAAGTAATTTAACGTCTAACAAATTCAACAATAGATAAGATAATTTAATATATATAAAACGTTCTGCGGGTGCGCAGTGCTGCTGAATTCAAAGATCAATCAAATAATTTCCATATAGTACGCCAAAAATACCCCACAAATTTGCTATCTCTATCGGAAGTAATAGTTTTAGAAACATCATGTAGACGAACCACTTCCTTAAAGAAAAATTTCGCCACTCCAACAACATCCGATGTTTTCTTGCATGGAATAAAGTGAGCAATCTTGGAAAATCTATCAACCACAACAAATATGAAATCAACACCCCTTTGTGTTCTAGGTAAACCCAAGATAAAATCCATTGATAAATTTTCTTAGATATTTTCAGGAACTGATAGAGGCATATATAGTCCGCTGTTTTTGGAATGACCTTTAGCTTGTTGATAGATTAGGCACCACTTAACAAATCTGGACACATCTCGTTGCAACTGGGGCCAAAAGAACCGCCCTTTTACTGCTGCAATGGTTTTATCAGGTCCCATGTGAGAAGCTAAACCGCCTCCATGCAAATTCCTGATGACTTGTTCCCTTAGCGATGTCCTAGGCAATCACAACTAGTTATCATGCATTAAGAAACCATCATAAATGTAATATGAACCACATGGAATTTTGTTTGAAACCTTCATCCATGCTTTGCCACAATCATCATCTTAAGCATAAGTTTCCTTGATCAAAATCGATAATCTCATTGCTCAACGTCAGCAATAAATGACCTCGCCTACTTAAAGCATCCGCAATTCTATTTTGTACACCTGATTTGTGCCTCAAAATGAAAAGGTAATTTGCCCAGAAACTAACTCCACCGTGCATGCATATAATTGCTAATCCTCTTTTGACTATTTAAATACTTCAACGCCTCGTGATCAGAATATAACAAAAAACTCTTTCTCAATCAAATAATGCTCCCAAGTTTTAAGTGCACAAACAACATAATAGAATTCCTTATCGTAGGTGCTCTATTTCCTCCAAGAATCACTTAGTTTTTCACTGAAAAATGCTACGAGCCACTTCTCTTGAGACAACACTGGCCCAATTTCGATCCCACTTGCATCACAATCAACCTCGAATAACTTCTCAAAATCTGAAAGTGCCAAAACTGGAGCGGTGCACAACCTTTCCTTTAATATTGAAAAATTGTTGGCAACCCCTTCATTCCACAGAAACTTGCCTTTCTTCAAACATTCAGTCATAGGGACAACAATAGTACTGAAATTTTTGATAAAATGCCTATAAAATGTTGCCAGCTCGTGGAAACTATGAAATTCCGTCACATTGGTTAGCATAGGCCATTCTCTGATTGCTTTTATTTTTGTCTCATCTACCAATATGCCATCAGCAGAAATTATATAACCCAAGAACAGTAATTTATTAGTCATGAAACTACATTTCTTGAGATTAATATGAAGTATATTGGCCTGTAAAACTGTTAGAACTTCCCTCAAATGTGACACATGCTTCTCCATAAAATGACTAAATATCAGAATATTGTCAAAATACACCACCACAAATTTGCCAATAAAAGGTTTTAGTACCTGGTTTATCAATCTCATAAAAGTACTTGGTGCGTTGGAAAGCCTAAAAGACATCACTAGCCACTCGAATAACCCCAACACGGATACGAATCTAATGATACCTATTATTTAAGTCAAGTTTAGAGAACTATTTAGCGCCATGTATACATTCCAGCATATCTTCAAGATGAGAAATTGGAAACTTATACCCAACAGTTAACCTGTTAATGGCTCCGCTATCCACACACATCTGCCAACTGCCATTTTTCTTTGGAGTAAGTAACGTAGGGACTACACAAGGACTCATACTCTCCCGATATGCCCCTTTCTGATCAACTCTTCTACTTTCTCTTTTAAAATTTCACTCTGCTTTGGATTCATTCGGTAGTGAGGTAAGTTCGGTAAACTAAACCTCGGGATAAGATCAATGTCGTGCTATATGTCGCGCATTGGGGGTAGTCTATTAGGAACCTCATCTGGCATTAATTCTTTGGACTCCTGTAGTAATGGCCAAATAATTTATAGGTGCTCTTGCATCTGCAAGTCTAATTCTACATGCATTATTTGTTTAACAATCAACACGTGGACCTATTTAGTTTTTTTTTTTTTATTTTGGTCTCAAACTTCCTGGTAATAGTTAAGAAAGATTGTCCCCTCTCCTGCACATCCTCTTTGCTGTGCACTACCAGCAGTGTATATTTAACTCCCCATCTTTCTAGCTTGTACACATCACTCCTCCTCGAGTGTTGGGCATCCACATCAAACTGCCAGGGCCTACCAAATAGTAAATGGCATACATCTATGTCCACTACATCATAATAAACTACATATTGATACTTACCAATAGAAAAAGGGACTTTGCAGCGCTTTATCACCTCAACTTTCTCAACTGCTGTTTTGATCCATCCCAAAGTATAGGGATTAAGATGTTTTTCTATGGGTAAGTCTAACTTTTTAATAGTGTCCTTCCTAATAATATTCTCACAGCTACCACTATTAATAATGACACAAAAAATTAATTATTAATTGTGCACCTGGTTTGAAATAACTGGTGGCGTTGGGTCTAGTCTGCATGTTTGGGAGCTAACATCATATGCCTGACCACAAAATTTTGCCCCTCATCTGTAAAATCCTTGCAATCTTTTTCTTTATCTCCATCCGCCTTACAACAAACACTATCGTCTTTCTCCTCTTGCTCGATTATATTAACTGCTCCCCGTTGAGGACATTCATTAGACTAATGTCCTGATTGCCTGCATCTATAACATTTACTCGCTATTGGTTTGGCATACAGATTATTAGATTTTTGTACTTCTTTTTATTTGCCTTCATTCACCACATGCTTGTCTCTTACTTGTTCATCAAATCTCCGATTATTACTAAAACGGTTATTTCCACTTCGTGTTGTAATTTCTTATACTGACTTGGTTCTATCACTGGGTCTAACTGATCTATAGTTGTCAAAAGTTCTATTGCTTCATCAATTATACTTTTATTGCTATATTCTTTGCTTCTGATAGGGTACGCACTACCTGCACCCCTATTTTGTCCCTTAAAGCTGGCCTCAACCCCTCGAGAAATCTAGCAACCTGTTGTACCTCAGACTCAAGGAGATTGTTCCTCTTCGACAACCTCATAAATTCTGTGGTATACTCATGCATAGCCCGATTTCCCTGTTGACATCGCTGATACTGCTGGAACAGGATCTGCTTATAATCAGTTGGTAAGAATTTGCTTCTTAGTAAATATTTCGTTCTATACCACATCCTAACAGGCCTAGGGGTGCTCACGGGGTGGGGCGGGGCCGGGGATTATATCCCCACTCACTACCCCATCGGGGTTGGGGATTCCCCGTCCTCGCCCTCGACTTTAGAACGGGGAGAAATTCTCCCTCGTCCCCAGCCCCGCGGGATGCCCATCCCCGAATATATATATATATATATATATTTTAATTTAAAATATAATATTTTATAAATAATTAAAATTAAAATATAACATTTAATTATTAAAAAAATTAAAATCAATCATAATTTAAATTAATATAAATAATAACCATTCATAAATTTAAAATTAAGTATAATTTAAAACTTAATAATTATAAAATTAAGTTATATTTTAATTTTAATTATTTATAAAATATTATATTTTAAAATAAAAAAAATTTTGTGGGGCGGGGATCCCCACGGGGCGAATACCCCATTCCCCGCCCTCGAATTTGTAACGGGGATTTTTTTCCCCCATCCCCGTCCTCGCGAGGGAAAAATTCGGGGATTCCCTGCCTCGAACTGGGCTGGTCCCCGCTAGGGCCGGGGAATCCCCGCTCCGTGATCATCCCTAAACAGGCCCCTTGCCTTCTCTTTCCTTCATAGTCTGCACTCTTTCCACCAAGCAGAAACCCTTTTTTCAATCTGCAGGCAACCATTTTGACTTGCTTTTCTGTAGGAATATCCATATAGTTAAAGAATATGTCAACCTCAGTGATCCAATCAAGAAAATCCTCTATGTTGAAACTCCTATCAAAATATGAAATATCCACTAGTAAACATAATTCACCCTGGTCTCTCTCCTTGTAGGCACCCCTTCTCCTTTGGTCGCTATATGGTTGATAATGACCATACCTGATTGGTTCAAACTCGTCCTCTTCGTTAGAATTTTCCTCATATAGGACCTATCTATACCCTAAAATAGGCTTGTCAATAAGATCACTATGAGCCATGTCTATCCCTGGCCTTTTATTGCCATTCCAATTCCTCGGTGGATCCATAACTAGGGTATCCAAATGATCTGCAATTTCTTCAAAGTGCCTTTCAAAACATTGAAACCTGAGATCAATCTATTGCTCTATACGCTGCTCCAAATGTTGTAGCAAATCATCTTTTCGGTTTGCAGCCTCCCAGACTACATCGCAATTACCACTGCAGTTATTCCCAGTTGCCATTAGGCTTTAATACCAACTGATGCAGTAAAAGTATTCAAAACTTAAAGAATTTTATTTAATATCAAAATCTGTCCCAAAACAAGGGAAACAAACAGTTTATATGAATGAAAACCATAAAAGATGAAAATGTCCCTAAAACTTCAAAATAAAAAATAAAAGCCCAAATGTTATTTTTAAGACCCGAAATGGGCCAATTATGAAGGGCATATTGTAAAAAGTCATCCGTATTGAAATGAATTTTTCGAAAACATATTATATAAGTAATTGGACAACTAAAGCAAAAGTTATAATAAAAACAGTTCGGGCCGTAATAAAAATAACACTAATGATTATTGGCCTGTTTTGAGCGCTTCATATACTGCAGGCCCAATTTATCTGCATTAAAAATAGACTTAGAAAAGGCATATGATCGCCTTTGCTGGGATTTTATTTTTGATACTTTATTAGATGCTAGTTTTCCCACTGAATTATGCTTTATGTTGGCAACTTGCTGGAAAAATAGCAACTTTAAAGTGATCTAGAATGGTAGCCTCACCGATAGCTTTACTCCTTCTTGAGGAGTCCACCAATGCGATCCTCTCTTTCTCTACCTGTTTGTTCGATGTATGGAACTATTCTCACATGGTATAGAGAAGGCAGCTAGAGAAGGGAGTTGGAAACCAATTTTTCTTAGTCGAGGAGGTCCTTCCATCTCTCATATTTTCTTTACGGATGATCTCATCCTATTCACTGAAGCGTCAGTTGACCAAATGAATGTGATTAATGGAGTTCTAGATGATTTTTGTTACTGCTCAGGTCAACTAGTTAATAAGAAAAAATCAGCTTTTTGTGTGTCTAGAAATGTTAGCCGAGCTTTATTAATGAGTTGAGAAGCAGCTTGGGTTTCCATCTGACAGATGATCTCGGCCTTTACCCTGGAACACCTATTATTCATGGTAGATCAGGTGACAAAATTTACTCATATTTAATTGATAAAGTTAGAGGCAAACTCTCCAGTTGGAAGGCCAAAATGCTATCTTT
>JBBPFJ010001202.1:0-19836 GCA_037975025.1 Excoecaria agallocha
TATAATTACACCGTCAATGTATGGATTTTGTTTTGTTGGGGGAAAATTTCAAGTTCATATGATTGTACAAAAGCACTTAATGAAGAATGATTTTAAATGACATCAATTAATAATGTGTTTTACCCACCAACATTAATTGGTTCAAACTTTTTTTTTTTTTTAACATCGTTCCGAGCTCAAATTCCACAAAAAAAAAAAAATCAATGCTATAACAAATGATCCTATAATAAATTGATTTTGATCAAACCGAATGGTACTAATAATTATATAAAATTCTAGGTGTGTTCAAATTTTATATAATAATAATAATAATATTTTATCAAACCGAATAGTATTAATAATTATATAAAAAATAATATTTTTTATACTATTTGAATTCACGCTATAAATTCTGGGACAATTTTTTTAATAATGTATTTTTACTAAATAGTTACAGAAATATGATGTGTTAGAAATATTTTACAATTTTAGAATTTTTTACGAAACCGTTTTCAGGTGTAGCAGTTTTGTCAGAGTATGTTGCCTGATAGAGGGGACATTTTGCAGAGAAATTGCTGAAGGGACAACAATTTTAGAGTCTGAAACCCATACCATGGTTGAAAAAAATTTTGCTTTTACCTATATAAATGTTGCCCCAATGGTTTTCATTTGCTTCGTACACAAATATTCTCATTTGCTTCACACCCAAATATTCTCATTTGCTTTCACTCTAGTTGTTATTTTCTCTCAATTGTTACCTATCAAATTTTTATAAATTATACAATTTAAGTAGATAATATATTTATCGCGGATCAGTAATATTTTTTTACAATATTATTGTGCAAGGTTAGTAAAATTTTATACATTTTTATTTATAATTTTATATGTTCAAATGTATGTTTGATGTATAATGATATTGATTTTATTTATTAAAATACAGAAGTTAATCAAAATACTCAACCAAGAAGTTAAGAAAATCGCAATTGTACATCTATTGAGAAAAAGTATAAAGCATTTGCCCTAAAAAAAACCAAAGATTCAATTTAATTTCGGGTCAAAATGACATGACCACTCATCAGGGTGCTTTTCAGAGTTTCTACCATTTCACGTGGACTCAGGGAAAAATTTTTTTGCAGCGTCTGAAATCACTGCAGACAACTTTTCTCTTCCGTGCCACCGATTTTTTTCTAACAAAATTGCTACACATGGTAGCGGTTTCGTACCGAGACCCCAAACATGTAAATTGTTTCTGAGATGCACCAAAAGTATAATTATTTTATAAAAACATATTATTAAAAAAATGTCCCCAAATTTTCGTATTCCCAAATCGTGTAAATTGTTTTTGACATGCACCAAAAGTGTAATTATTTTATAAAAACACATTATGAAAAAAATATATCCCCAAATTCTCATATTCCCAAATCGCGCGTGTGTGTGTATATTCCCATTTACATTATATATGTTGATTAAAAACGAACTTCATATAATACACGGGGTCAAAAAATAAATGTCCCAATAAATCATTTAGAACACTAATTATTCCAATAAATTATCCCCTTGAAACAGCTAGTTCCATGCATATTGTTTGTACATTTTGTCCCACAAATTGCATAATATCATAAATATAGTTATTTCGGATATTACCCATTTGTCAGAAAAATTTATAAACAAATACAAATTTTGGGTTTCAATATCTTTTTTTATAATTTATCAATTTGTATTTATAATAGTTGTTATATAGATTTCAATACCAACTAACGAAAGAAAATATTGAAGCTATAAAGATAACGTAATATTCTCAGCACATTTTTATTTTCCTAACAGTAATTTTACTTGCATTTGAATGCGACTGAGTGAAACATATTTTCATATTTTTCTATTATGTACATATTTTCATTTGCTAGGAAATAATTTGAAAAAACATGTATTCAAATTAGTTTTATAATTCGCCAATATCAAAAGTTGAAAGCCCTTCCTCTGTTATTGAAAAAATATAATATCAATACCCTAATTTAAAACCATTACCGTCCCACACTCATTAGTTTGATTAATTTAAATTTGTATTGCATAAGTTTATAAATTGGTCCGAATACTCTTTTTCAAATATAAAAAAAATGCTCCATACGTATGATTTAAATTCAAAATCTCTTATTAAAAGGAAAAAAAAAGACTCCTGTAATTCTATTCCATGTGCTAGGTATCATTATTATATTTTGACTTGATTGCTGATTTATAAAATAAAAGAGAGAAAAAGTTTAAGCATTCCATATTGGAATATAGCCATATAGGTTTACAGGTACCCTTCCAACCAACATATTTTCCCCATTTTTGAGGACGCTTTCATAAAATGAGAAAGATTTTTTATGAGATAAAATTTAAATTTCAGAATATAACTGTGTGGTCGTATCTAAATTGTCCGATTTTGAATTTTTATTTTGAATTATATTGTTTTATAAAAAAAAATATAAATATATATGTGCTTTGTAAAGTATATCTAACCTTGAGAAGACCAAGATCGGAGAGTTCAAATTAAAAAAAAAATAAAAATAAAAAGAAAAGAAAAAAAGTGAAAAAGAAAAAACTTATCAAAACACAGACTACTTTCTCGTCCATGATCCACGCATAGATGGACAGACGGTGACGGAGATAGTTCTTTTGTGATCACAAATAACCCGGCCCATTTGTATCCCCAAGTCCACAGCAAAATACTACATTTACCAAAACTAGGGATACCATCTTATACTTATGAATTATATTTGGATAACCTGGGTATTTAAATGAATAGATTGGGGTGAATTAATAAAGCATATACTTTATAAAAACATAATAATAATAAAACATATAATTTATGTCGTAAAATATAATCTTCAGATTTTTGAACTTATATGTTTTTCTTTGCTATTAAATTTTAAATTTGTATTTGATCGTATCGGATCGTATATTTTCGTCCACGTTAAGTTTAAAGTTAACAAGTTTAGAGAAAAATTACTATCATTCCTTATTTAATATATTTTTCATTTTTTGACCGTTAAATCAATAAATGATACCATTTAAAATATAATTTAACGGTAAAAAAATCATAAATTGAAAACCACGTTATTTAAGGTCGAAATTTAAATAAAATAATAGTATCTTGAGTTCCTAAACTCTATTTTTTATTTATTAAATTTTTATTGAAATAAAAGTATAGTATAAAGATTAAACATGTGAATTGAATAATCCAAAAATGCATTTTAAAAAAAATAAAGCATATAGATAGGAGGAATTGTATTTAAAAATTGGAAGGTGAAACATGTAAGATAAATTAATTAAATGCGATAGAAAACAAGAAGGGACTAAGGGAGTGTAGAGAGAAAGAACCAGAGGGAACAGGAAGCAGATGACATGGCACAAAAAGGTCAAAAAGAGGGGGAGGGAGATGTAGGGCAAGACCTAGCCCATAGTTACCACTGTTAAGTGAAAGCTCACTGCTTTTTCTTCCAAAGACCCGGTAGTCGATACTGTCACTCTGACTCACAGTTTGTGGACATTGCATACTTCCACACGCCCATTTCTTTTTCTTTTTTTTTTTTGGCCTTCTGGTATTTATGGCTTTGAGATAATCATTTCAATCGCCCAATCCTATTCACTGTTTTCTTTTTGCTTCTTATAAAAGTTCATTACAACTTTTCTTATATCTACTACATTACGCATGTATATTACTACAATTCAATTTACTTATGCTTTAATTGAGGAGTTTGAGTGATGATTAGAACTTTGTTTTTTCAATAGTTACATTATGTAGATCGAAAATAGAACTTTCAAGATCTATCCCAAGCCTCGCACAGACCGAATTATCCCCTTGGAAACGGCTGGTAATTTGACCCTTTATTTATATATATAAAGACACCTATTCATATGAATATATTACATTGCAAACAGTCTTTTTACTTTTATTATATTTTATTGAATTTTTAAATATTTATTTTAGTATATATTTAGTTAATAGAAAGAAACGTGATTCTTAGAGTATTGGATATGCATGGTAAATTAGTATTATTATTTTTTCAGTTTATCAAAATTAAACCTAATGTGTGCTAAATTAAATGTTTAGAGACATAATAAATTTTTAGGGATTGAATAAAGTAATCACGAATACAGAGATGCAATTTTCCTCAATATTATTATACTCATTTGTAAATTCCATTTTTTGGTACTAAATTTTATCATAAATTAATTTGGGTTTAATGTTGATGCATTTAATTTGAGAGCATTGACACACACACACACACACACACACACACACACACACATATATATATATATATATATATATATATATATATATATATATATATATATATATATATATATATATATATATATATATGTTGAAATTAAAAACTTTCATTCTCACGCAACAAAACATGACCTGCCAAATATACATATCCCATGTAATTCCATTTTTGCTAGAAAGTGACAAAGTGAAGTAATTGAAACACACATGGGTGTCTCCCAAATAATTAAATACCCAACACAATCAATAGTACTACTTTACAGTATAAAAAATTTAATCAATAAACTTAATTTGTTTTTACAAATTAATTATTTTTAACTCAATACTCTACGCTGATAATATTTTCACTTGAATCCTTCAAATCATGGCATGGGTACTTGTTTCCATGGCATCTACAAATTCTTTGAACCGTCTCTTCTTTTAGATTACAGTTTAACAAAAGAAGAAAAAAAAATCCCCTATTTTAATAATGCAAAAGCTGAAGGTCCTCTACCAATCTCATGATTTATGATCAATGATCTGAGACTAAGAAGCACAATAGAATAGAAACCCACAAACCAAACACAGCAACCTGTCATCACTAGCTCCACTACCACCCACGGCCACCAGAAAAACCCTTGGTTTACTAGTGTAAGAAGAGAAAGGAATAGCAGAAAAAGAAAAAAAAAAAGAAAAAATGAAGAGTAATAATTAGTAATGATGATGATGATGAGAGAAGGAGGATTGGGAGGATCAAGATGTCAAGACTGTGGAAACCAAGCCAAGAAAGATTGCGTTCATTTGAGGTGCAGAACTTGCTGTAAAAGCAAAGGCTTTCAGTGCCAAACACATGTCAAAAGCACTTGGGTTCCTGCTTATAGAAGAAAACTAAGGCCTTCTCTTCAAAATCCTAAAAGACTTAGACAAAATCCTTCGACAGGTAGATCGCTATTCACTGTTTGTTAACCCTAGCTAGCAGCTTTTCTTTTTTTCTTTACTGTTGTAGATATGGTGTAATTCTGACAAGAACTTTGTTTTTTTTTTTGTTGTGTTTAGGTTTAGAAATGGGGGATTTTCCTGCTCAAGTGAACTGTATGGCTTCATTTCGGTGCCTTAGAGTAAGCTGTGTTGATGAAGAAGATGAGCAGTTTGCATATGAGACAAGTGTGTGTATAGGAGGCCATGTTTTTAAGGGCATACTTTATGACCAAGGTCCTACCACTACTAATATTGCTGAAACCTCATCTAATTCTACCCAAATCAAACAACTTAACTTCACAAGTTATTCTGCCCTAACTCCTTCACTTCATCATCCAGATTCAATTACTCCTTCTTACCCATTTCCTCTTAATGCTTTCATGTCTGGTACGCAACTATTCCTGCCCCCGAAATCTAATTAGGGCTTCTTTTAATTTTTTGAAAATGGTCAGAAGAATCCACTCGTCTTGTTTAATTATTTGTCAATTTGATTTTGTGGGCAACGTAATTAAATCCTATGTGACCATTGCTATATATTTTACATTATTGTTGGTGTCTGCTACTGATCAATCGAGATCAATAAACGAAACCATGTTCATTGTTCAAGTTTCAGCTTTTTATATATATAATTACATGCTCAATTATGTGGTACAATACTTAATTAATATGGTTATAGACACGTATAAGCTATCTAGAGATAGGGTTTTCAGTTTGTCTTCTTGTTTATATATATATATATATATATTCGCTATTCTGATCTGGGTTCAGTTTAATGTTTATGTGTCTAAGTGTCTTCATTGTTTATGAACTCCAAAGCTGCTTTTTTTTTTCTTCCTTTTTTCCGTTTCTTTGCCTGCTAGAAACCCAACTATACCTTCCTCTTGTATGTTTTTAGGCAAAGTACCATGTGTTCAAGACTATCTATATTCGCTATTCTGATCTGGGTTCAGTTTAATGTTTATGTGTCTAAGTGTCTTCATTGTTTATGAACTCCAAAGCTGCTTTTTTTTTTCTTCCTTTTTTCCGTTTCTTTGCCTGCTAGAAACCCAACTATACCTTCCTCTTGTATGTTTTTGGGCAAAGTACCATGTGTTCAAGACTATCTTTAAATATATATATATATAAATTAATTGTTTGTTTCAGCAATGCATGGTCATTAGACTCAAGAAATTCACGCACACTCACGCAGCCACATGGAACATTATATATATTATATTCAAGAGAAAATAAAATCATGCTTATCTATTTCCATAAAGTCTTAGCTGCTTTTATTTGCGTCAATTATTGCTGTTATGAGCTGCAGAAATATTCAAAATGTTCACTGCATTTGCAAAGTTTCTAGTCTTGTTCTATATTCATCTTTCACAGTTTTCTAATACGCCTAATCATCAATTATATGTGTAGCACTGTTATTGGCATACTTTTTTTATCATTTAATTTAAAGTCTGATCAATACCTAAAAAGTGGCATCATTTGATTGAATTCTTGTTAATTAATTTCATATATATATATATATATATATATATATATATATATTGAAGGGAAAATTCTTTTCTATGCATTATAGATTGAGCTATTGATTTATTGACATGTAAGAAAAAATAATTGTTAATATACCATTAATTTGGTACACTGTATTCGATTTAAAAATAATAATAATAATAATCGATTTCTTAATAAGGAATTCTTGTTTGTTGGATTTTTATAGTAATATACATTTGATGCATTTTATATTAGCAAGTTAACCAAGTAGTGAGAACTTGGGAATCGCCCTATATGACTATAAAGAGCTGGCTAAACCCTTAGGTTATATACTTTAATTAGGTTTTAAACACAAAAAAGATTAAGTAGGCATCTTTTAGATTTTAGAAATATAAAATGACTTTGTTTTTAGCTACAAAGTACTACATAGTTAGACCCAGGAATAAAAAATAGTTTTTGATTAAAAGAGATTGTCACACCAAGTGGAACAAAAGATTGATACCTTCTTAGGCACAACCATTAGAATATATATCTTGTAATCAGTGGGTACCAAAGTTATTGTGCACTAGTGTCAGATGCATCTAAAATTAACCCTATACAAATAATCATTTAGTGGATTCTCACTTATAATAAGCATAGATTATATAGGTTTCCTATTATAGAAATATAAGAAAAAATTAATTATTTGAGTGTAAAAATGACTTCTTATGGAAGATATCCAGCACTTTGGATTCCATGAAAACGAAATCAATGAGAACCGTAGGTTGTGCTATTGTGCATAATCATGTTCAATTAAGCCTTGGATGCAATTGTTTGACAACTAGCTGAACAAGAAAAATGTTATTCTTGATCTATTAATGTTAATTTTCATTTTTATTTGGTTGTTTAATATGCTCAATACTCATAGGAAACTAAGGTTTACATAGAAACAGCCTTGAAAGTTTCTTGCCAAAATCTAGTGTACCAAGGCATGCTGAATTGCCATGTAATAATATTAAGCTATTATAATGAAGTGTTGTATATGCATAATATGTTTTTTTTCAAATTACTTTTTATTATGTTTACAATTGATCATTAGCTTGGTGTGTTGTGACATGCACCGAGGTAAGAGGCTTTCCAAGAGCTCAAGTAAGTGAGTTGATTTAGCCTAACTTTTGTCCTTAATGATGTTTTAAATTTTAATAAACTTTTGTTCTCCTCAAGTAAAATATTGAATTCAAGTCTTATGAATTTTTATTCTCTTTAAGTAAAATCTTGAATTCAAGTCTTATGAATGGCAAAAATTAATATTTAAAAAATTTTGCTTCCATAATAAGTCAATCCGACTCAAATTGGATGATACCGATAATTATATAAATAAAAAATTATAGTTAATTGCATTGCAATAATGTAGAGAATAACAAAGGCATATAATTCATATTATTCTTTTTGTTATGTATGTATTCAACAAGTCATTGAAAAGTAATATTATCAATGAATTAAAGAGTAGGGTTTTGATGATTTGGCTACAACGTGTTGCAATCTTTATAGAGAACATTAATTAATATAAGCACTAGCTAGATGACAATATCATTTCTTGACAGAAATTGTGCAAATAAATACCTATATATTTAATAGGACACACGAAAAAAAAAAGGATCGACAGCGTTAGGCACGGCGCAGGAACCTGATAATTCTCTTTTTTAAAAAAAAAATAAAATAATGTGAATCTAATTCGTGAGTGTTTTTGGAAAGTATTATTCCTGCGTACGGCATCTATTAATATATTCAATAAGCATTTTTAGGAACCAAATTCTTTAGGAAACAGTGTTCTTGAAAAAAATAAAATAAAACTAGTATTACCTTGTACATAATTCAGCAAGTAGCTACTTTATTTTTTTTGAATATTAATTGATAACAATCGAACTCAAAGCTCAGTTCAGTGAAGCAACTGCAACTAAGCATATCGCTCAAATTGGATTTCCATAAATCGATCAACGAATTCATTCATCCGAGCTTTCAAATTAGTCCACAGTTCTGTTAGGAACGTGTCCCAAAAATATCTCCATCACGATAGATAAACGATTACAACTAACCCACGTTTTTCTTGAGAATCACAGAAAATGGATTGGTGACTGAAAAAAAGGGAATCTCATTCCATTATTTCTTGCAAATATTCCAACCCCTCTTATAAAAAGAGAAAAAACAGGTATGAAATAAACTCAGTTTTTTATCAGATATTCACTTTCTTTTACACAGAAATCTAAACTTGACCGTCAGAGACTCTCTAATCGAAAATTCATCGGTCCTTTGTTTCTTTTTGCAGGTGATCGCGAGAAATTTACTACTCACTTGACCTGTCATCATTTGGCGCGGTGAGCATGGAATATGAGCCTTTTTTCAAACCTCAATCCAAACACTTCTCAACAAGAAAACCAAACAACCAATCCCATCCTGCCAGAAATGCAACAATTTCTCCCTCAACCCAACAACACCACCTCTGCTTCCCCGGCCATGGTAATTCCAAACATCACTCCCAGCATTACCTCTTAGACCACACAATCCCTCATTGCCACCCTATCAACCATCATCACTCAAGCGCAACCTCAACTTCTACCCACACAAAACACCAACCTACCTCGGGCTTCGCAACCTCCTGCTTGAAAACCCTTCTCACCAGCCCTACCCTAAAATCCTAACTCCACCATTACCCTAACTATCGAGCAATTTAACTACCTCATGGATGACCGAATCCAAAGACAACAAAACTGAACTACACTGCAATACCAAAGCAGCTTCTGATCGCCCCTCTCACAAAAAATCTTAGCTTCCCCATTTTCCAACATTCGTCTTCCTCACCTCAAAATCTATAATGACATCACTGATCCCCGAGCTCATATTGACCAGTTCCAGCACACAATGCTGGTGCTCACAGCAGACGACTCCGCCTTATGCAAGATATTCCCATAGACCTTGGTAGACTCAGTTTAGATCTGGTTTTGCAATCTGCCAGCTCATTGTATTGATAATTTCGAGCAATTCAGTGACAATGTTTGACATTATATTGATAATTGTGAAAGTTTGAATGAAACGAGGAGAAGGTTTATATAGGAGAATTAGAGCAACTTCAGACCATGCTTGGGCCAGCGTGTTTAAAGCAGTACGCAGTAGCCGAAGCGCTCCCAGTCGTTACGCACGATAAAATAGGAAGCTATAATGACCTCAAATAAATGCATTCACGCTAAAGCTAACGTCAACCTGTTAACCTACAGGCAGTTAGGTAGAGCTAAAGGCAAGCTTCGCCTGCTGTGAAACGTTGCAAGTCTACGTGTCTTTTGGTCCCGAACTCTAAATTTGGCTCGGAGGGCACTCTGACCTCGAACTACATCAACGAGTTCACTCTGCCCAATCTCCATGAGCTCCGACTCTAGGGTGTTGAACATAGTCTATTCAGCAAATGCATACCAATTGTCGATATAAATATCGCCAACCGAGGGGGAAACTTATGATAACAACTGAACTCAAAGCTCGGTTAAGTGGAGCAACTATAACTAAGCATATTGCTCAAACCGGACCCTCGCAAACCGACCAAAGAATTCATTCACCCGGGCTCTCAAATTAGCCTATAGTTTGGTTAAGAATGTGTCCCGAAAATACCTCCATCATGATGGATAAATAATTACCACTAACCGATATTTCCCTCAAGAATCGCAGAAAATTGGTTGTGGCTGAAAAAAAAGGGAACCTCCTCCCATTATCTCCTGTAAATGCTCCAACCCCTTCTATAAAAAGAGAAAAATAGGTATGAAATGAACTTAATTTTTATGAGAAATTCATTCTTTTTTACACAGAAATCCTAACTTGACCGTCGGAGACTCCCTAATCGGAAATTCATTGGTCCTTTATTTCTTTTTGTAGGTGATCGCAAGGAATTCGCTATTCACTTGACCTGTCATCATTAATACTTATTTTTTTATTTTTTGTATAATTACTATTATTATTTTATTCGAACCGAATTAACTTATTATAAAGATAAAGCACTTGCAACATTAATTTTCATCATATTAATACTAGTATTTTTGAATGATTTTAATTTCAATATTCTTGCATGCTTTTTTTTAACAAGCCAAGAATTTATTTAAAATAGAATGAATACAGTAGTTCAGAGCAAATCTCAAGTTCCAGAAAAAAATGTAGACTCTGGAAATAACAAACAAGCTCAACAATCAAATCAAAGTACAAAACCAAGGCAAACAACCACCAAATAAAAAGGACATTATAGACCCAAGAGGACTATACTGAAGTCAAAAAACAATAAAGGCACTAACACCTCATACACATAAGAGCCATCAAAAGGAAAAGCCAAGAAACTCTAGAATTGAGAGAAAGCTTCCAAAGATCCTACAGCTGCTCCACACACTAACTTAGAAGGACCCAGCTTAGTGCACACTGCCAAAATGCATAACCATCAAATTTCAGCTCCACCACTACCAAAGAACTTTCGAATCCCTTTGTTTAAAAGGATAATAGGGCATAACTCAAATAAGAAAAGAAGAACAAAAAGCCATAAAGCATCAACAAGTCTTTGGAATTAACCAGACCTTGCCAACAACTTGGGAATATCCAGACTCTACCAACAGAGGACTCAAAACAAGCCGTACAAAGTCAAAGGAATAAAGGCCGATGCCACGCGCAAGGCCAGCAACCAGAAACAAGCATTCTTAAAAAAGCAACTTCAGCGACAAGAATGAATTATGTTAACCAAGCAATAAGATCATTTAGTCTATGAGCCCCCCTATTTTACAAAGGTGTCTGCCACTACAAAAAAAAATACAGAATAGCGATGAAAATTAGCGAGAACAATAAAATTTGTTGCTAAATGCACAATTTAGCGACAACATTGCGACGAAAAATGATTTTTGTCGCAAATATTGTTAGCTGTGAGTGGGGAAACTGATTTTGCAACGATTTAGCAAGAAATAATTTTTGTTGTAGCTAATTTTGGGCACTAAAATTTTAGAGCAAAAAATATAGATAACTTTGCGAGCAAAGACCCCTCGCTAAATCTTAATTCACGGCTAGAATGATAAATTAACCATCAAGCGAGGACAAAACCCTCGCTAACAGGTAAATAGATTGTCATTTGACATATAAACCGTTTAGCGAAGACTTAATCCTCGCTAATTTTACGAGGAACAAATGCTCGCTAAATTAGCGAGGAAAAGTCTCTCGCTAACGGTTAAATAGTTTAGCATTTGACATATTAACCATTTAGCGAGAACTTAATCCTCGCTAATTTTGTGAGGAACAAATCCTCGCTAAATTAACGAGGACAAAACCCTCGCTAACAGATAAATAGATTGTCATTTGACATATAAACCGTTTAGCGAGGACTTAATCCTTGCTAATTTGGCGAGGAACAAATGCTCGCTAAATAGCGAGGAAAAGTCCATCGCTAACGGTTAAATAGTTTAGCATTTGACATATTAACCATTTAGCGAGGACTTAATTCTCGCTAATTTTGTGAGGAACAAATCCTCGCTAACAGTTAAATAGTTTAGCATTTGACATATTAACCATTTAGCGAGGACTTAATCCTTGCTAATTTTGCGAGGAAAAAATTCTCGCTAAATTAGCGAGGATAATTCCCTCGCTAACAGTTAAATAGTTTAGGATTTGACATATTAACCATTTAGTGAGGACTTAATCCTCGCTAATTTTGCGAGGACAAAACTCTCGCTAACGAGTAAATAGATTGCCACTTGACATATGAATAGGGGTGCTTACGGGGTGAGACCGGGGATTGCATCCTCACTCACTGCCCCACCGGGGTCGGGGATTCCCTATCCCCGCCCCCGACTCTAGAACGGGGAGAAAATCTCCCCCGTCCCCCGCCCCGTGGGGATTTTCATCCCATACAGGGATCCCCGTTCCCCGATTTAGTGATTTTTTAATCTTTTTATCGAGTCCTAATTGTGAAGAAAGTAATACCTCCTAAAAAGTATTCAACTTAAAAAAAAATTAAAAATCTAAATTTGTCAATTTTCTACTTCTAAATATTTTTTTTCTGTTGATGTGATTATAATTCTTATAATTTATACACTATAATAGCATTAGCACCATAATTTATACACTATAAAAATGTAAAAGCAAGAAAACCGATAACTTCATTGCCTAAATGTAAACTAAATATATTGCATTTATTTTTAGCCAAATTAAATGCATTCAATTTACTTTTATCTAAATTTAATACACTATATTCACTTTTACCCAAAAAAACTAAATTTATTTTTACTAAACTAAATATACTATATTTATTTTTATCCAAACTGAATAAACTGTGTTCAATTATCCAAATCAAACTCAAATTCAATCTTATTTTAATTGAATGGCACCTCTTATTTTCAAAAATAAATTTTTTCTTTTTATTTTTTATAAATTATAAATTTATTTATTTACTTTTTTTAATATTGATTAGTTTCATCAAATTTAAAATTAAATTAAAATTCCCACCTTGCAGTTGCACCTAATAGGGATATAGTTATAGGCATGCAATGAATACGCTGTGAAGGATGATTGATCAAATAGCCAACACAATTTTCAAAATTTGTATACGGAGCTTGGGCAAAAATAAAAATACCTATTCCTTAAAAGTTTTTTTTTACTTATCAAATTATCGAATTACCTAGTGTAATTATATTTTATCTTAATTAATTTAATTGATACTTAATTTTAATTAAAATGTGAATTCAAATGAAATCCAAATTCAAAAAAATTCAAATTAATTCAATTAAATTTGGCAATTAAAATTGATTAAAATCCAATTTAATTTTAATTTGAATAGTATTCAATTAAAATTAAATTAATAGATTAAATTCAATTTAAATTAAGTTTACAAATTCAATTTTAATTAAAAAGAAGATTGAATTTGAGTTTAATTTAAAAAATAGTATATTTGTTTGGAGCAAAACTGAATATAGGGCATTTAATTTTGGCCAAATTGGATAGAGTGTATTAGCTCTAGTGAAACTGTATACGATCTATCAGCAGCAGGTGTTGTTGATAGTGGACAATTAAGGCAATCGTAATTAGAAAGAGAAGATTTTTTCACTATTGCTATGTATTTTTTTTATTATTGCTCTTTACTGTTGGCGTTAAGAAAGCTAAAAAGACAATAGATTTTGTGGGATTATTTCAAAGTTAATGGTGTTTAACTTATTTAATTAACTATATTTTTTTTCTTTTTCTTAGTCTTATTTTTCTTTATTAAATTAAAATTATTTCTTTTAAATTTATCTTTTCTAATGTCAAGGAAGATAAAAATTGAATAGAAATTACAAATGTTATTTTAATTGATTTTGCTGCACTATTTTTTATTTTGAATTGTTCAGCATCAACTTAAGCATTTCTTTGTGTTGATATAAAATAAATAGCAAATTAATTATATTATATAGATTGCCTCATCTCTTTTTTCAATATATGGACATCTCTTTAATGTGATATTCTATATCAGTGTAATTTGTTAATTAATGACTTTTTTTAATTTTTATATATAGAGCTAATAATTTTATTCATACATAGGAATCATTATTTTTACTCTATTTAGTTTAGACAAAAATAAACACAATACATTCAGTTGGATAGAAATGAACACAATTTATTTTTTGGGCAAAAGTGGATACACTGCCAAAATTTATATGGAAAGAGTTGCTAATGAATTCACTTAGAAAATAATATAAATTTAAATCCTTAATTTATTAAATTGAGTAGTAAAGTATTAGTGTTCTCAATTTTTGTACTTTAATTTTTTTTACAAGTGAATTAAAATTAAAATTTAGAAGTGAATTAAAATATGAATTTAAATCCTTCTAAAATATATATGGCATAACAAATCGGATTACATTGTATACAATACACAATGTATTATTTTAATATATAATAACAAAACCGTTTATGGAATTTACCGTATACAATGTATTATATTAATATAGAATAACAACATTGATTATACTATTTTTGAGAATAAGTGAATATGATGTCGTTATATTACTAGTTAATATATTGTATTGATATTTTACACTAATTGAATATGATAGTATAATGTAGTATTTTAATTTTATATTTGTTACAGTGACGTCCTTCTAATTTATTGAATTGACACGAAGCAACCCAAAAAAAATTGAAAGGAAAATAAAAACTTAAAGTGAATGTCAAAATAAAATCGAATACATCATATACATGACAAAATAAATCTTAATACAATGTATTCACTTGATAAATGACTACATTATATTCAGTTGTATTTTTTTAGTGTGATAATTGATTATATTCGATTATATTTCGCGGGGCGAATAACCCATTCCCCGTCCCCGCTCCCGATTTTATAATGGTTAAATAGTTACAATTTCCTCACTAACAGTTAAATAGTTTAGCATTTGACATATTAGCCATTTAATTTTGCGAGGAACAAATCCTCGCTAAATTAGTGAGGACAAAACCCTCGCTAACGGGTAAATAGATTGGCATTTGACATATGAACCATTTTTCGAGGACTTAATCCTCGCTAATTTATCAAAAATTAGATAATTATATTTTAGCTATTTTTATATAATTTAAATTATATTTATATTTAATTTAGTAAATTTAGTTAATATATTTTTTAGAAAAAATTGAAATAAACTAAATTATTATTATTTAAATTAAATTATTATTTTTATATTTAATAATATTAATTATTATTAATTATATAATAAAAACTTAGACAAACTAAATTATTGTTATTGAAATTAACTAAATTAAATTAAATTATTATATTTATATTTATTTATTAATATTAATTATTATTAATTATATAATAAAAGAAATAAATTTTGAGAATATAATTTAGCTTGGATTACTATCCGCGCTAATTTAGTTTTTTTTAATTAACTTGAAATAAATTATTATTTTTAAATCCAATAATTTCAATTATTATTTAATTGTATAATAAAAGGAATAAATTGTGAGGACATAGTTCTTGCAAAATTAGCTAGGAAAAAAGCTCTCGCCAAATTTGCGAGACCCATGTCCTAACTAATTACCCAAATATTTTGGCGGGATAAAATAGATGTTAGCGGGATTTATGTTTTCTAAATCCATAAAACCTTATTCCCTTTTGTTTCACCACCCACTTTCTCCTCTCTGTTTCTTTACTCATCGCCTGCGTTTATTGGCCTCAAGACTACCGATGGTGCTAGGTTGCTTAAAGAGTCCGAGTTGTCCAATGAGAAAGAGGGGATAGGTATGCTTGATCTTTCTTTTAAGGATATTCATACTGAGATGTTTATTTCTCTGTGTATGAAGTGAGCATTTCTTCATCAATAAGAACGAAAGAAAATCATTACTTCGTAACTGCTTCAATTACAGGTACTGTCTTCTTATGGATTGAACTCCATTATTTATGGGATAATTTTTTGTTTTCTTCATTTGATTTCTATGATTTACTTCTCTCTCTTTCTCGGGTTGCTTCAGCTTTCTCTGCCCTATTTTCTTGTGTTTCCTGGCTTGCAGCTTTGTTCCTCCCGAAGTCTGGTAGTTAACTGTTGTTTTCTTGATGTAATTGTTTTTTGGATTTTGTTAGTTCATATGCCGTTTGTCTTCATAGCTTTTTTTAGGTTTGGTTGTATTAATTATTGTAAGCTACGTTGGTCCCACTTTATAATGTTAACTAAATACAATAATATAGTTGTGAAGGTAAAGGAGAATCAATTTGTTGCTGGTCTGATAGTTTATTTCATTGTATAAACATTATTTTCTTTATAAGTAACAGTTATTCAAAAAGAAATATACAAAGTTTAAACATTCTTCATTGTATACACTTTGAATTAAGCTTTAACTTAGTATTTATAGCATAAATATTTGCACTTGCTGTCATCTTATTGTCTCTTTTATTTTTTGTTGATAAATTGGTCAGGGTGCTGGTAAATCTGCTACTTTAAATAGTTCAACCCATCAGCACATTCCCTACAGGTCAGTAGACTTCAAGCTTGTGATTTTTCCCCTAAAAGTGTAAAAGCGTGTTTATATTTCTACTAGGGATATATGCAATAGAATAGTGTATGCAATTTTATTTAATTCCTATACGGTTTGCAGGTGTGAAGATGGTTGTCTTTGTATGGCTATTAATTTGTAGCATTAGTATGTTAAATTGTTTTACTGCATCTTTTTTGCGCTTGCATTGGATTTGGTTTGATATATATTAAAAAGCACTGTAGCTTGTCATTCTATGGTTTTACTGTCTTTAAGTTTTTTCCATCTTTGCGATGAATCAGTAGTTGATTTCCTATGGTATTGCATACTGCAGGGAAAATAAAAATCTAACTGGTACAGCCAGATATGCAAGTATGAACACTCACCTGGGAATTGGTATGTGCTTGTCATTTTTGGCTATGGCATTCTTGTCAACCTACTTGCTTACAGTTTAGCATCCTTTTCTAGTTCTATGTGATTCCACTTAATATATTTTTTTAATGTACTTGTTTATTGTAGAACAAAGTCGGAGGGATGATTTAGAATCCCCGGGATATGTGTTGACGTATTTCCTAAGAGGAAGGTGGGATTTTCTGCCGCTTACATCTTGTTGTATTCCTTTATTATGGCATTTTATTTTTATCCTTCAGGAAAAGTTTTGGACCTTATGATAATTGCATCATTGGAGCATTATACATTTTACAGTCATTCAGGCACAAGGTATTCTTACAGTTCACTGACATAATGCTTAGGTTTTGCATAGAAATACTTAGATGTGTACACTATCTATTGGTCAGAGAGTTTCTTATGATGATCTTCAACTGTCTTTTTCCCAAAATTAAGCTTAGAAATTATCATAATTTTTTAGCAAAGTTAAAAATGATCATGGTTATGTCTTGAAAACACAGTGGATGATTTTTTTCATTGTTGCATTACCAATTTTTTTTTATTGTTTATAGAAATATTTTATACACATTTATCATCTCCCAATGGGTGACACTTTCTTGTTGGTACCTTGCAACTTTTATCATTATTGTGTGCTGAACAAACTTTGTTCCTTTGTAGAGATTGAGATGGTAAGCCTATTTCCAACTAACCAAACCATTTAGAGAGCATTGATATAATTGTATCTTCGTGTCTATTGTTTTAATCCATTTTTTTGTTTTCCTTGAACTTATATATCTATAGTTATATGAGTGGTTCTGGGCCTTCCTAGAGGATGTGAGAATTTCAGGACCTGTGTTAAGCTGCCTATTTTATATTTATATGGGCAAATATTTCGAATATCTAACACTATAGACACGGAGATATAATTTTTTGTATATATATTTTTGTTTTTCTTGACATGGACAATGATGTCATGGTTTGAAAGCATGCTTCATAGGCTATGAAAGAACAATCAATGCTAGAAATTTATGAATTATTTTTCTTATATGAAATTCTTTCTAAGTACAAAGTTTGCTTTAACTTTCTTTTATACCTTCATATAAATAAGTTATCTTTTGCTGATATGTAGAAGCCAGCAAATTCTATTGTGGATGGAGTTCTTGGTTATCTGCAATCAATCAATACATAACTATACGAACTAGAAGCAACTGACATTTTATGAACTGTTTATGACTTTTCATTGTTACTATTATATATGCATGTATCATTTTAGATATATTATTAGCAATGTTATACACTTGTAAATAACAATTTATTCATTAATATATATATTTTTATATTAAATATTGAGTAAATATAAATTTGTTATTTTTTATTTATTGTTTAAATAATGAATTTTTCATAATAAATTAATAATAATAAGTTCATATCAACATTTAGCGAAGATAAATCTCATATTTATAACAAAAGTCATCCTAACTGAATTTAGCGAGGATATCAGTCCTCACTAATTTTTGCGGGGATTTAGTCCTCGCTATCTTTTGCGAGGATTTAATCCTCGCTAAATTTTGCGAGGGTAATGCAAAAGTTAGCGAGGGCTAATTCCTCGCAAAAGTTAGCAAGGATTAAATCCTCGCAAAAGATAGCGAGGACTAAATCCTCACAAAATTAGCGAGGGATAAATCCTCGTAAAATTAGCGAGGATTTAGTCCTCGCTAATTTCCTTGCAAAAATTAGCGAAGACTAAAGTTCTCGCTAAATTTAGCTAGGATGACTTTTGTTACAAAATTTTTGTCCTCGCTAAATCCTCACTAAACTGATTTAGCGATGAAAAATTATCATTTAGGGAGGAATTTTGTCCTCGCTATTTTGCATTTTTCTTGTAGTGTGCAATGCTTATTTGCTCTAGCTAAGATCAGGTGAAAAAAAGACTCCAAGCCACTAGTTTTACTTACAAAGATGCGATTATTTCTTTCCAACCAAATAGTCCAAAAAACAGCCATGAAAATAATTAGCTAGACTTTTTTTTTTTTGGATTTTACCCTTGGGCAACCCATTCTATTAGATAAGAGAGTCTTTGAAGGAGAGAGGCAGACAAAAGGAAAAACTCCACCATTGTGTCAATCTATACCATAAAGAGGAGAAGAATGGATAAAGCAAGAAAAAATGATTGACTGATTCACTAGGAAAATTATAGAAACATTAGTCCACGTCACTTTGAGAAATGATACCGAGCTTGTTTAGAAAATCTTTTATGTCGAGTTTATCTAGCAATGCCAACCAAAGGGTAATTTCTACCTTGGGCGGCGCAAGATTTTTTCAAATCAGCTCACTGGGAATATCAGTAGAGGAGGAGGAAGATAAAGAAGCTTGGATACTAACATAGGCAAATTTTATCAAAAATTTTCCCTGTATCTAATTTCCAGATTTTCCTGTCATTTCTAGATGGAGAAAATCATAAAGACTTAAGCATCTCAAGAAGATCATTAAGTAATAAAGATTCCTAAGCCCGCGATTCCCTTTTCCAGTGGAAAGACTAAAATTACAAATCATCAAACTAATATCAGCATTCACTAATTCGAGCATTAGGATAAAGTGATATCAAGATAAGATGAGTGTATCTCATTTTTAGTGGTTCATCCAAAATCCACGAGTCATGCCAAAATAGACATTTGTCCCCTCTACCCACCTCATAACTGATGTAATTCTTTAAAGGTTTGATAAGCTATGTTTTCACGATGTCTTTCTAAATCACGGAAAGACCATTA
>JBBPFJ010001203.1:0-19827 GCA_037975025.1 Excoecaria agallocha
ATGTCGGAGTGCTGATCACCAACCAAAAATATCTAGTAAAAAGGTGTCTCTTAGGAGGAAAAATATTAGTGACAAAAGCTACATGACAACTATTTGAAAGAGAGCCTATGGCAGAATAGAGTAATGAGTAAAATCTAGTAGAGTTGGCTTAAACCATTAAACTTGCACCAGTGAACAACAACTGTTTCATATAAGAAAAGTTAAAACCAAAGCAATAAAAATGTCATGACAAGAGAAATTTATAATCTCAGTTAATAAAATGCAGAAGCAACTAAAATAACCATTCATTATCAAAACTATTTATAAATTTTTTTAAAAAATATCTTAAACAAATAAAAATATAATCAAAGTACTAAACAATTTCGTAATTTTTTATCTATTTCTTCTCCATTTATTGAACATGTCATTTGCTAAGTTATTTCTCTAAGCACTCCATTCATTTTATTGAACGAGGAGACCAACCTTCTCAAAGTAATTGGGAGCTGTTTCTCACCTCAAGTTAAACCTAATTAAATGATAATTATTGCTTAGTAAGTGTTTAGCTTTTAATTTATTATCTATTTTGATTCTCTTACTAGCACTGTAACTAAAACCTAAAACTGCTAAAAAACCTACAACTAAGAGTATAAAAAAGCTGTTGATGATTAATAAGAAATGTCTACATTCAATAAATTTTTAGCTTACTCATGAAATACAAAAACTACATAAAGATATTATTTGTAGGTCTTAATAGATGTGGGAAGAGCTGTAGATTAAGGTGGACAAATTACTTGAGGCCAGATATCAAAAGGGGAAAGTTTTCATAAGATAAAGAATATATTATCCTCAATCTCCATTCCATTCTCGAAAGCAAGTAATTTCTATTGTCTTTTTTCTATAAATGGATTTGGGATTGAGATTATAATCTTTGAGAAAAAGGATAATTTTATTCTTAAGCTTTGAGAAATATTTCGACTATACCCCTAAACAATTCTTTTTTTGTTAACTACTCCACTTATAAAAATTACCCAGAATCTGTTCTTTTTCTTATCATCCATTCAGTTCTTTTAGTGACTTTTTAATTTAATTACAAAATGGCTAATTTTTATATTTCATTACAAATTATGGGTTATAATTTAGGGGTAAAATGGAAAGTTTGCCCCATTGTTGCCTATTACATCAGTATAACATGTTTTTTCATTTGTTGTGAACAGATGGTCAGCCATTGCCAGCCACTAACCAAGGCACACTAATAATGAGATAAAGAATTTTTGGAACACTCATTTGAAGAAGAAGCTAATACAAATGGGTTTTGATCCAGTGACTCATCAACCAAGGACTGGCCTATTTTCCAGTTTGCCACATCTCATGGCTCTCTTAAACCTGAAATACCTGATAGAGAATCATCCACTAGATGAAGATCCCATGAGATTGCAGGTAGAAGCCATTCAGTTAGCTAAAGTTCACTATTTATAATATATTATCCAATCAACAACTTCATTCACCTCTAACTTAGTTGGTCAAAATAATAATAATATTACAGATATGGAGATTCTGAATTGGTTGAATTCAATTAAAGAAAGCCAACAGATAGAGAATAAGCCACAATTATAGTAATTCATGCATATGTTATTAACAATTGGGTTAAGGCTTAGATACGATGATTAAGTAATTAATGAAACCTGAACAATCATCTTTCAAGTCAAATATCAACTAAGAAAAAAATTCAAGTCCTTTATTTATATCTCTATGATTCTGCAATATGTACTCTTTCAAGTCAGTACAAAAGTAAAAAAAAAATCATAAGGTGGCTAATTGCACTACTATAAGAAATTACATTTCAAAATAGCAAATGCAAATATAAGACTTGTTTGGCCTAGAAAGGAATCCTCACTTGCATTCTCCAATTTGATAATGAATGGTTATTTTAGTTGCTTCTGCATTTATAAATAGTTTTGACAAATGAATGGTTATTTTAGTTGATTATGAAACTCACTACCGTAGATTAATACACCTTAAATTCTAAAATTGCACTATTAGCTGCCGTAATCTTCAATATGCCTCCCAATGCATGACACGATTGTATAAAGATTAGCATTCTTTTTTTGCCTGTCTAGCCAATTATTTCAGTAATTTCAGTTCAGAAGTTATTTTGCAATTTTGAATAAAATACAAATAACCCAACTCATCTCTCACTTTATACTTAGTGTACCACCATGAGAAAAAGATAAAGCTAGAATTCCAGCTAAAGATAAGAATATGTGTGTTTATTGGCTAAATTATGATGCATCAATACAGCAAAATGGATACGATACATTCATATATTGTAATGCTTTCCAGTTTAACATAATTGTAGAAAATAGGTGAAGCAAGGGCCAATAGCAAACACGAAAATACCAGCAAAAACTCTAACGCAATAGGGCCTAAAAATAACAGCATGTTACATTTAAAGACAATTGTAGCAAAAATCTGGTAAGCAAAAAAAGAACAACTGTGAAAAGATTCAAAGGATGTCAGTACAAGATACCAGGATAGTCAAAATGCATGAAGCAAGCTGAAAACCTATATGTTTACAGAGTCACTTCTTATAAAAAGTGGAACAAGATATGAATTACTTGCAACTTATACAACAACTTCATGGATTTTTTAAATTATAATGGTTAAGGAAAGTGAAGATTTATATTTCCTCACCTCAGGGTAACAATCTTCACGTACGATTTTTGATTGGTTGTATTCACATACACCCCACATGATACTCTTCCATAGAACATTTGCAATGACATATATTGGAATCAGTAAGGCAGATGATACATAATCAACCAAGCAGAGTAAGGAGAATCCAAGAGAGTAATGGATACTAATAAAGGTGCAATTTCAATGCCCACAACTGTATCATAATGCTACCAAAAGATCAATCCAGCAATTTAACACAAAAGCTTCATTAAATACAAGGCAACAATTGGACATGAATGTTACATTCAATTCTCTATCTCATTCATCACTAGACACCCTCAAATAAAATAAAAACAAAAATTCAACTATTAAGCCTATTAGTCATTCATCATCCTCACCAGAATGGCCCTATTTTATATGAATTATGAATAGAGCCTTAAAGGTGAAAGATCACAAGCAACTGTTTATAAGCAGTTCCTTCAGTTTTAAGCTTAAGTGATTATATATATGGAAAAAAATGTTATGCTTTAGTATGTTTTAATATATAAAAAACAAAATTTAATTAGAAAAGAGAGCTAAGCATGCAGTTGTAAGTGAATACCTCTAAGAACATTGTATAACCTCAACTTTTGCCTTTAGCTTCAAATATTCCTCATAGCAATTCTGCTCGAAGAAGTTGTGGCAGTTAAATTTTGCAGAGGAATCACAAGTTCCTTTAAATAAAAGAAATAATATAACATAATATTATTTCAATTTTGCAGAATGAAATACTACAACATAGTATTTGAAAAAGAGGGGGAAAAAGAAGAAAACAATAGTAGAACATCTTTCGTTAACTATATAGCCTTGATGATGTTATCTAACTCCTAATGAGGATTAAAAGTTCTATATATAAATTTCATTAGCAAATCTTAGAAGAATTCAAACAAATATCCCATACACACAGCATAAAGTAAAAGAAGAAATGTTCATTCTCTTTTTTTTTATGAAAACATAGAAGAAAAATGCAAAAGAAAAAAATTAACCAACAAAATGAAGAATGGAATGTTTAGATTTCAGCCATAAGAACAATACAAAAATAATTATTCAACAAAATGAAAGAAGAAATTAGGCTCAGATTTTAGTCATACGAAGAATTAAAGAAAAAAGAAACAAAGAAGAAATCGTAATGTACCTTTTTTTGAAGAATACAGTCACACATTACTCTGTTTCGATAGTCTCTTTAGACACCAAATTAATCTGCAAAACACAAGAACCAAAATTTGATGATTTAAAAAAAAAAAATTAAAAAGAATAATTGGTCTGAAATTCGACCAAATGATTTCCACAAAAAATTTGTTAACTTGAAATTGTTTTATGAAAAACCTTCCTCAATTCCTTTACGCTGATAGAATTGTAGTGAGAAAGAAGGGGATAGGATAAAAGATTGAGAGATTGGGTGAGGGAGGCAACATAAAAGAACACAATAAGAGTTCATCAAGCAGAAGTTATTGAGAAAGGGAACAAAAAAGTTCCTGACAGCATATCTAAACAATCCACCAGTATAATGGAGAGGACCAACATGTTAGTTATGTTCATTCTGACCAAATTCTACATCATTATTATCGAGATTAAACTGCATTCCTATAATACGATTAAATGAATAGTAAAAGCAAAAATTTTAGGGAAAACAAAAAAAAAGAAAAGACGGAGAGAAAATTTTAGGGAAAACAAGGCAACTATTACTCGATTAACATCACAACTCCATATCTTAAATTAGAGCAAGTAACCACAATAGTATGAGAGAAAATTTCCCCACTCTAATAACATTCACAAAAGCCTATCAAATTTTACACGATAACTTGTTTTATCATATTTTACAGCTCAAAGAGACAAAATCTTTTTTTTTTTTGAAAGATGGCATATGAAGAAACAAAAGCCTATCAAATTCATTTATGAAGTAACCTTACCGAAATAAATTAATATCAAAACCATTAAAGCATCGCTAAAAGGAATCGTTGAAACAGTAATTTAATAACATGAATGAGCAACCAAGATTAGGATGTGAGTATGAAATTGAAGTTGAAGGTACCTTTTTCGGTCATCGCGACGGTGACAGACAAAGAACGAAGGATTATAACGGCAAGCAGAGAAGTCGTTAGAGAAAAAATTGTAAGTCGAGATGGGATTATCGGTGGGATATGATTCTATTTTAGATTTAGATTGATCCTTTATAATTTTGAGACTATTTGTTGCTTCGTTGGCCAAAGCAGTCTCTGTAAGGTAGGAGGGCAGCAGCATAGAAGGGTAAGGCTTTAGAGATTTAGAAAAAATGAAATCCACCAACATTTTTTTTATCCGGCTCAAAAATTCAGGGATTAAGCTACCACATGCCTGTCTTAAAATTGGCTACATCATTTTAAGCTAATTTTATGAGAGCTATATTCTCTCAAGTTAAATATAATAATTAGTTATTGAAAATAAATATAACAATTAGTTTAATTTAGTTAGTTAAATTTTTTAAGATAAATAATTTAATTAAATATAAATGAAATTTAAATATTAAAAATCAAAATTATATAAAAATAGTTAAACATAAAATATAAAATATGATTTACTCATTTTTGTAAGCTAATTAAAATAATAATTTTAATTCATTTTAATTATCGCCAATATAATTATATCAATCAAACATATGAATATTTTACTAAATTAGCGACAACAATTGCTACAACAATATTATCGTCGATAAATTTATATTACTAGTATATTTTGCAAAATTAGCGATAATATTATTGTCACCAATTAGTTACAATAATATTGTCGTTAATTAGCTACAATAATATTGTCGCCAACTGATCTATATAAATGGAATAGTATATTTTTCTTAATTAGTAACAATATTATTATCGCAAATTAGCTACAACATTATTTTCGCTAATTAGCGACAACAATGTTATTGCTAATAGATTTAATTATTTTTTTCAATTTAATTATTTTATTATATAACTTACAATAATTGATCACAATTGATATTATTGAAAATAAATATAATAATTAGTTTAATTTAGTTAGTTAAATTTATTAAAATAAATGGTTTAATTAAATGTAAATATAATTTAAATATTAAAAATTAAAATTATATAAAAATAGTTAAACATAAAATATGAAATATGATGTACTCATTTTTGTAAGCTAATTAAAAAAATAATTTTAATTCATTTTAATTCTCACCAATATAACTATATCAACAAACATATGAATATTTTACTAAATTAGCGATAATTGCTACAATAATATTATTACCAATAAATTTATATGAATATTATATTTTGTAAAATTAGTAACAACATTGTTGTTGTCAATTAGCTACAATAATATTGTCGCCGATTAGCTACAATAAAATTATCGCCAAAAGATCTATATGAATGGAATAATATATTTTTCTTAATTAGCGACAACAATAGATCTAATTATTTTTTTCAATTTAATTATTTTATTATATAACTTATAATAATTGATCATAATTGATATTATTGAAAATAAATATAATAATTAGTTTAATTTAGTCAGTAAAATTTATTAAAATGAATGGTTTAATTAAATGTAAATGAAATTTAAATAATAAAAATCAAAATTATATAAAAAATAGTTAAATGTAAATTATGAAATATGATGTACTCATTTTTGTAAGCTAATTAAAATAATAATTTTAATTCATTTTAATTCTCGCCAATATAACTATATCAACAAACATATGAATATTTTTTTGCCAAATTGCTACAACAATGTTGTCGCCAATAAATTTATAAGAATATTACAGTTTGCAAAATTAGCGATAACATTGTTGTCGCCAATTAGCTACAACAGTGTTATCGCTGATTGGCTACAACAATGTTGTCGCCAATCGATCTATATAAATGAAATAGTATATTTTTCTTAATTAGCAATAATATTGTTCTCGCAAATTAGCTGCAACATTGTTCTCGCTAATTAGCGACAACAATAGATCTAATTATTTTTTTTCAAATTTATTATTTTATTATATAACTTATAATAATTGATCACAATTGATATTATTGAAAATAAATATAATAATTAGTTTAAATTAGTTAGTTAAATTTATTAAAATAAATTGTTTAATTAAATATAAATGAAATTTAAATATTAAATATCAAAATTATATAAAAATAGTTAAACGTAAAATATGAAATATGATGCACTCATTTTTGTAAGCTAATTAAAATAATAATTTTAATTTTTTTTTAATTCTCACCAATATAACTATATCAGCAAACATATGAATATTTTACTATATTGGCGACAACAATTGGCTACAACAATGTTGTCGCCAATAAATTTATATGAATAGTATATTTTGTAAAATTAGCGACAACAATCGATCTATATGAATGAAATAGTATATTTTTCTTAATTAGCGACAACATTGTTGTCGCAAATTAGCTACAACGTTGTTCTCGCTAATTAGCGACAACAATAGATCTAATTTTTTTTCAATTTAATTATTTTATTATATATATTATAACAATTGATCATAACTGATATTATTGAAAATAAATATAATAATTGGTTTAATTTAGTTAGTTAAATTTATTAAAATAAATGGTTTAATTAAATGTAAATAAAATTTAAATATTAAAAATCAAAATTATATAGAAATAGTTAAATGTAAAATATGAAATATGATGTACTCATTTTTGTAAGCTAATTAAAATAATAATTTTAATTCATTTTAATTCTCGCCAATATAACTATATCAACAAACAGATGAATATTTTACTAAATTGTTGTCGCCAATTAGCTACAACGTTGTTCTTGCTAATTAGCTACAATAATCTTGTCACCAATAGACCTATATGATTCGAATAGTATATTTTGCTAAATTAGCGACAACATTAGTTGTCGCTAATTAGCTATAACGCTGTTCTTGCTAATTGGCGATAAAAATTTGCTATAACAATGTTATCGCCAATAGAGATATATAAAAAGAATAGAATATTTTGCTAAATTCGATGTTGTCGCAAATTTAGATACAACAATGTTATCGCTAATTCGCGATAACAATGTTCTCGCTAAATCTGCTTTTGTCATCGCAATTTTTATGCCAAAATTTTGGCATGTGATATTAGCAACAACAATATTTTTTCTCGCTAATTTGTCACAATATTTATTTTCCCACCAACTCTTTCAATATTTGCGAGAAATTCATTTTTTATCATAAAGTTATCGCTATATGGCGCCTTTAGCAATGAATTTTGTTGTTATCGCTAATTTTTGTCGCTATTTTGTATTTTTTTTAGTACATGTATGGATTGATTGATAGAGTATGCAAAGATAATGAAAAAAGGAATCTTTGCCTACATCTATATCTAGGTAGCGGATAGATAGGCATGCCAATAAGGGTAATTTATAGCTACTGTGATAGTTTGACCCTATTGGGTCATCTAATTTCATATCTTCATATATGTTTTGATTTTATTTCTTCGGATAGGTTCTAATTTCATATCTTTAGATATGTTCTGGTTTCATATCTTTGGATATGTTTTATACCTTCGGGTGTGTTCTAATTCATAGCTTCGGGTGTGTTCTGGTACCTCTAGGTATAATTGTTAGCCCGTTATCCATTTCTTTAAAAATATGCAGGCTTAATGTCAAGTAAAAAGTATAGTGATATATTATTAACCCTTATATTAATATGAGATTTTATTGCTTAATATGGAAAAGAGGTTTCATACTTGTATTGTGTGAACATTTTAGTAACACATGTTTTTATATGACCTAAAAGTTATGCATGTGAACTTATAGAATACTAATATGTTATTAATCAATTGTGCTAGAATATATGAGATTTTTATATGCAAATCATATGCTTATATTTGATAGCATGTATATATCCTAGTAAGAAATTAGTGTATAGTATGTATAACAACATGATCTTGAATGAATGAGTGTCTCCTTGTTTTATGTATGAAAACATTAATGTAACTTTAATGCATATTTTATGTAAGGTAAGACATAGTATATTGTATCTATGCATGGTGATAACTGGCAATGATTGTTTTGATTATAAAAGTTTCTCCCTTAACTATATGTTCCTTGTTTAACATTAATTATACAAATATATGTGATTTTATACTAGTGACGTAATTGAATTTGAACTCAGGGCACTGTTATCAAGTTTACATGCATAATAGAAGAAGAACTAGAATGTTACTATATTAATAATTTAGAACTATATTTTAATGTTTAAGATGTTGTCTATTTGTTATATGCTTTTCACTAAACTTTATAGCTTATCATGGGATTATTTTAACTATATAGGTTGATCGATTAGGCATCAATTTTGGGTTGATAACTGAAGTGATTCGACCAACACAAGAGAGAATGACTAGAAGTGTGTAGTCCTCATTTTATACTTATAATTGTGTTGGAAATTTTTTTTAGAAATTCTATATGATTAAATGTTCAATTTGTAGAGTATTGTAATGACTAAGAAGACTTATATGTAAATGTTACCTTAAGCAATACTATTAACCTACTACAAGTTTAAGGTTCCTATAAAATATATGTGTAGCATTGTTAGGTATAACACTGTTTAATTTACTATTGTAGGACTATACTATAAGTATTGGTAAGTATGTATATTGTTTGTGTAAGGGTGTTATAATTAGTAGTATGAGAGAATAGGTTTAGTTGTTTCTAGGAAATAAGAGTTTAGAAATTGTTATCATAAAAAGATTTTGAATGGTCGTTTAATGCATATATCATTTTTTTGTTTTCTTACAGATTGGAAGATGGATAAGTTGGGAGGAACTGGCATAAAGGTCGGTAAATTTAGTAATTTTAGGGCTTTGAAATCTTCTACCCCTGATTCCATGAATATACCTTGTAATGAAATACCAGCTTCTTTAATAGATAGACTAAAGGAAATGAACTGCAATCTTAACCTGATTTTACAAGAGTTAACTGAGCATAGGGTATCAAAAGATGTCAAAGAAAAAAATAAGATTATAAGAACTAAAAATAAGAATCCAGAAAAAGTGAAAGCCAGAAAAAGGAAAGGGATAATAGAAAAGGGATCTGCTAGCGATGCATCTCAATTTGCACCTAGGTTAGTGAAGCAAGGTAGAGGAGTTCAAGCTCCTAAATGCTTATATTGTTCTAGAAATCATTAGAGTGTGTGCAGATTTCAAAAAAAGCTTGTTTTAAGTGTGGTCATACAGACCATTTTGTTGTAAATTTCCTAAAGACATAAAATAAAAGTAGGACATCATTTATAAGTAAAAATAAACCTAAGGTGTTAGATGTACTTTAAAAAGAGAAAGAAGACCATATTAGTAAGGAATAGGTCTATAGACTTGATCGTGTATGTATAAACCAGTAGGACTAAGGTTTCAAATGAAGCGAGATATCATTGATGGGGCTTTTTGTTAATTATTTTCTTCTCTTTTGACTATTAATTATATGTTTTGATAGATTTTGATAATAGAAATGCTTATATGTGTTTGTGGAATGAAAGATATTATCAAATTTATGAAGGTAATTCTAATGTATGATATTATTATAGTGGAATTTTAAGTTCAAATTAAACAGTAAGTGATATAGAATGCATAAATGATTAGTATTCGGATTATAGCATAAATGTGTTAGTATAATAAATAGGGATTCTTATATTATGGTTCATAAGAAAGAATTTCTAGTGAATAAGATTCTTAATGTTCAAAGTTGTTGTGAAAAAGAGTTAAGGTTGATTACAATGCTTCGTATACCCGTCAGTGATTCCATAATTAGCATGGGCAATTGAAAACATTTCATGATATTGGGATGGGGTAAAAAAATATGCATTACATGAAAATATCCATTTGTATTCTATTGCATATATGAAATCACTCATACATCATATAACATCACATATCATCTGACAAGATATGAACAACATCATTTCATATGTATAGCCCCAACTAAAAAGGAAAAAACGATAGAAAATATAATGAGCATAAGAGTAATTCAATAGTAAGAAAGGGAATTATTGTTATAAGGAGATGAGTTAGACAAAGTTTGTTTATAGTTATAGTAGAGCTATGGAAAGTTTGTTGTAATGATAGTATAGATTATTGGATTGAATTTTGGGGATAAAATTCCTTTAAGGGGGAGAGAATTATGAGGCTCCAACTTTGATCCTAGTTGGATTATGTAAATAATAGGGTTTATGGTTAGTTGAGGTCTAATTAAATTACCTATTGAATTAAAGTCAAAGGTTGTTAAGGGGAAAATGGTAATTTCACCATATAAGTTGAATATAAGGTTAATTAAAAGATTAAAATTTTGGGGTATAGCTGAATAAATAAATAAGATTTGGGGATAAAAGTTGAAAAAAAATAGTTAGGGATAGATTTTTAAAATGAAAGTGGGTAGTGGGGTTTTAAGTGATTAAAGAAAGTTTTATGAGAGTTGTAGTGGGAGTTGCTTACTAGCTCATGCCTAATATCTAACGTGCCAAAGAATTAAGGAAAGTAAGTGGAGGAGGCAAGGTCAATAAAGGCAGTTGAAAAGGGAAATTTGAGTCTCATCTCCTACAATTCTCTCTAGTTTCGAATTGGGAAGATGGTGTTATAGGGACTCAATTTATTAGAGTTTTCAAGGTAATTTCCTTTTCTCCTTCTTTGATTTTTCTTCTCTTCATCATGGATTTAATTTCTGGAATTGGAATTAAGGGAGGTTGTATCTTGAGCTTGGCTTAGGTAGTGAAGAAGTAATTTAAAGCAACAGTATTGAAGCAATTATGATTGAGAAAGATGTGTTTAAAGATGACATGTAGGTATAGGAATTATGCATGAATCTAGATTTGCATGTGTTTGATTTATTATAAGAAGTTGGTAATCTCTAAAAACAAAAGAATCATAGTGATAGTGAGATATCAGCTTTTACATGCGTAATTCTTGAGTTGAATTAACTTAAGGTAGAGTAAGTGTTATAGAATTTTAGTTTGATTTCCCAAGTGATTATTGTAAAATCAAAAGAATAGTGAACTTTATTTATTAGTGAAGTTGAGGTTGAACTTGGTTTTAATGAAATTAAGAGAGAAGCTTACAAAAATACAAGTTAAATACTTCATTTTATTCTTTAAATTTGTAATGTTGTTTTGTTTTACTTTTGGAGTTAATCTTTGAAATGAGTTATTGTTCAGGTTATAAAGTGTTAATAAGGAAGAATTCTATAGATATTAAAAGGAAAATTACTAAAAATGAGATATTATCAAGTTATTGGGTATATAAAAGTGGAATTTTTGGACTTGAATTAGTTTTGTGGGAGTTTGATTCTCCTTGGCCAAGAAGAGTCACTCAGTCGAGTGTGAAGAACACTCTCCCAAGTATTCTGGCACTCAAGTCACTTAAGCGAGTGAGAACAACACTCTCCCAAGTGTTTTGGCACTCTCCCTAGTGTTTTAATCACTTAGTCGAGTGACATCCCCCTGCTTCCTCTTTGCTTTATTTCTTTTAAAAGTTAAGCTTCACTTAGCTTAGTGCTCTATCACTCACCAAAAATGAATAAGTTACTCATCCAAGAATAGCTAGCACTCACTTAAGATTATAAAACACTCACCCAAGGTTTAATTGGCACTCATTCAAGAATAAGAATGGTACTGGTCTGATAATGAAAGTATGCATGGTAATGAGTGGACTTTGTCTGCTCCTCACTTAAATCATAAAAAAACAACTTCATGCATGATTTTGAATATTCTCCTGAGTACATTACTCAACTCATCCAAACTATATTCTTCTGTCCTTCTATATCGTGATTTGTTTCTACTCAAGTTAACATACTAGTCACCTAAGCTCCTTTAACTCTCAACTAGTTTGTTAAGACTCTCACCTAAGCTATATTACTTCCTTGGGTTATAGACACCTACATTGACATATTGAGTGTCTTAATGCAGTTAAAATTCATCATTTTTAATGTATAGATGCAGAGTATTAACATGGTTTGTTGTTTAATAGTCTATGGTATAAGATAGGTTACTTGAGCATAATTTCCTATATAACAATCAAAATATAGTTAGTTACCTAGCTTAAATCTAAATTGTTAACATGTAATTGTTTACATCTTGAATAACATGGTAATAGTGAATATTTGGATTAAAATGATTAAAACCATATCAATTATCTATAAAGGATGCTACAACGTATTGAATTAAGCTTGGTTTCCTTTATGAATATTCATCAAAATGAGTTAATATAGCATTGAATGATTTTGGATTAATGCCTTAGTAATAAAATGTTGAGTTGCAATCTTATGAGTTTCATGAGAAACTTTTTAGTTTGGAATGTGAGGTTTGTTAAGAACTCAACAAGAATGCTTACATAAAAGATGTATAGTTAGGGCATTTTGGTGGTCTGATTGACTATAAAAGAGGGATTATAAAGTTAATTATTTAGCAATGAAGAGTGTAAATGTACTTTATTATATGATGATATTCATATATATTGTTGTCATTTAGCTATTGTTCTACAAAAGGCATTATAAAACCATAATCAGTGAAGTACCTATACAAGATAATAGGTGTTATTATGATTATAAATTGACATAATGCATAATCATGTATTGCTAATTAGTAACATCTTTATATTTATATGTCTCTAAGTTGAATACAGCTATGGATTTCTCAAGCTAGAATCTGTAAGTAATAACATGTTCACGGATGGTTTATATATGTGTAAGTATATGTTGTTATACTAAAAAATTTATTTAAACTTGTACAAACCTTTATATGGACTTCAAGTGTTAAAAGTTTACACTCGTGTAGGCTTGAACTATTAAGTTCACAAGGTATTGATCTATGAATAAGTATTGTATGTTACTCTATTTATTGCTAATTGATATCAAGTATGGATTGATTAATAGAGTATTGAAGATAATGATACAAGGAATCTTTACTTGCATCTATGTCTAAGTTATGGATAGATGAGCATGCCTATAAAGGTAATTTGTAGCTGTTGTGATAGTTTGACCCCGTTGGGCTTTCTGATTTCATATCTTTGGATATGTTCTAATTTCATATATTCGGATATGTTTTGATTTCATATTTTCGGATATGTTCTGATTTCATATCTTCAGATATGTTCTGATTTCTTATCTTCGGATTTGTTTTGATTTCATACCTTCGGGCATGTTCTGGTACCTCCAGGTATAATTGTTAGCCCATTATTCACTTTTTTAGAAATGTGCAGGCTTAATGTCAAGTAAAGAGTACAGTGATTTATAATTAACCCTTATGTTAATATGAGATTTTTTTGCTTAATATGGAAATGAGGTTTCATACTTGTATTGTGTGTGGACATTTTAGTAACATATGTTTTTATGTGACCTAAAAGTTATGTGTGTGAACTTATACAATAATAATATGTTATTAATCAATTGTGCTAATATATATGAGATTTTTATATGCAAATCATAAGCTAATATTTGATAGCATGTATATATCCTAGTAAGAAATTAATGTATAATATGTATAACAACTTGATCTAGAATAAATGAGTGTCTCATTTTTTCATGTATGAAAACATTAATGTAACTTCAATCCATATTTTATGTAAGAAAGGTAAGACAGTATATTGTATCTATGCATGGTGAAAACTAACAATGATTATTTTGGTTATAAAAGTGTCTCCCGTAACTATACATTCCTTGCTTAGCATTAATTATACCAATATATGTGATTTCATACTAGTGAAGTAATTGAATTTTGAACTTAAGGCATTGGCATCAAGTTTACATGTGTAATGGAAGAAGAATTAGAATATTACTATATTAATAATTTATAACTGTATTTTAATAAGTAAGATGTTGTCTATTTGTTATATATTCCCAACTAAGCTTTTATAGCTTAGCATGTGTTATTTTATCCATATAGATTAATAGGTTAGGCTTTAATTTTGGTTTGATAACTATAGTGGTTTGCCCAACAAAGGAGAGAAAGATTAGAAATGTGTAGCCTCATTTTATACTTATAGTTGTGTTGGAAATTTTGTATGATTAAATGTTCAATTTGCTGAGTATTTTAATGATTAAAAAGACTTATTTGTAAATGTTATCTTAAGCAGTACTATTAACCTACTACAAGTTTGAGGTTTCTATAAAATATTGGTGTAGCATTGTTAGGTATAATACTGTTTAATTGACTATTGTAGGGCTATACTATAAGTATTGGTAAGTATGTATATTTTCTGAGTAAGGGTGTCACATCATGCTTAATATATTAATATTTATCAATTTATCATATTGTACAACATAGGACATCATTTGGCCAAGGTATGTTCTTCCATTATATGCTTAATTTCTTCTTCATTTCTTACTTATTTCATGTTAAAACACCATTTTGTTGTGTGATCTAAAATTATTTCACATTTCCCTTTAAGTTCATATAGTTACATAATGTAATTTTTGGATAAATTTCAAAGAAATAAATGAAATTAGGTGTATTTTTGTATCCACTAACCTCAAAGTAGTTTGAAATCATATATTTCTCCTCTCCCTTCCTTTTCTCCTCTTTGCTCTTTTCTTTTCTTAGAAATCACCTTTAAGATGGATTTGTGGAGGGGAAAATCATAAGTTTATGCTATGTATTTTAACATGTAAATGCTACTAAATAACCATACTAAAGATGCTTTACAAAACTATACCAAAATCCCTCATTAAATCTAACAAAAACACAATGATTTACCTAATTATGGTGAGTTTCTCTTACTAAAAATTTCTAACTTCCAAGCTTCCTTTTGCTCTAATTTGATTTCTAAGGTGAAAAGGATGTTTTCTAGTGCATGTGGTGAAATTAGGGCTTAAGATTTGGTGGAAGGTTGAAAAAATAAAGAAAAAAATGGTGAAAACCTAATAGAAAGGATGGTTCAGACTTTGGAAGAAAAATGGAGGAAGGTGGTAGATCTTTGGGCATAATTGTAGAGGATTCTTAACCTCTCTAGGCTAATCTTAAGTCCACCAAACCAATGGTCAAGATTCCTTCATTTACTATTTCATCCAATAGCTTATTTTTAAGCCACATGTCAAGATTTCATTAGTTTCTACACTTTTTATGCAATATTAATGCATATAGGTGATCATGGCTCCTTTTCTAATGACATTTATGTCTTTAGATAAATTAAATATGGAATTTAAGCCCACTGATTAATTTAACCTCTAATTTTTATCATTTTTTTTTGAAATTTATGTTTTACTTCTCATAATGCTCTAAAATTTTACCTGCTTGTAATAACATATGATGAAACATGTTTTTTAAATTTATAGTGATTCTGACATCTTTTCGCTATACTTCCAGCTCCATAGGTAAAATCAACCATTTCAAAATCCTGAAATTTTGGAACTATCAAAAAAATTATTTTTCCCTTCCAATAACCTATTTATGCTATTTCTAATGAGTCTATATGATCAAAATAATTTTTGAAAGTCTCTAGAATATTTTAAGACTCGATTAACATTATGGTCAACCTAATTTATGGTACCAAGTAAAATCTTCACTATCTATTTTGAGGACCTATTTAAGCTCAAATTCTCCTCAAATTATACCACTGGACTCCATTTAATACCTATTTTCTCATTTAGTGGTTAATTGTAACTTCACACCAAGTCACCCATCCTAGTACTACTTTAGGCTGAGCATGTTTAACACTTAAACACTTTTAAATTTTACTATATTATACTACTATAATCACACCAAAAACTATCCTAAGGTTACTGTTCATGCACTAAAATGTATTATGCATGTTAGATGCAAATTTTGGGGTGTTATATTCCTCCCCTATGTATAAAAATTTCATCCTTGAAACTTACTTGAATAGAAACGCTGTGGAAATTGTTGTCTCATAATTTCCACAGATTTCCAGATTGCCTCTTCCATATTATGGCATGTCCAGAGTACTTAGACAACTGGTATCTATTTGTTCCTTAATTGTCTAACTTATCTAGCAAGGATTCTCACTGGTTCTTTGTCATATGATAAATCTTGTTAAAGCTGAACTTCCTTCGGTGATATGACATGAAAAGGATCTAATCAGTATCTCTTCGGCATAGATACATGGAATACATCATGAATATTTTCTAGTTCTGGTGGTAGCTTCAACCTGTCAGCAATTGGTCCTACCCGTTGCAACATTTATATGGACCGATGAACCTAAGGCTGAGTTTGCCATTCTTACCAAATCTTAGAATCTTACTCTATGGTGAAACCTTTGGGAATACTCTGTCGCCTACATTGAATTCTATGTCTTTTCTTTTTAATTCTATATAAGATTTCTATCTATTTGCTATAGCTTTCAGATTATGTTTGATCAACTTTACCTTCTCCACGGTTTCTTTGATTAAATCTGGCCCCACTAGCTTGCTTTCACTAAGCTCGTTCCAACATAGGGGAGTCCTACATTTCCTTCCATATAATGCTCCAAATGGTGCCATTTTGATACTAGAATTATAGCTATTATTGTATATGAACTCTACTAACGAAAGATATTTCTCCCAACTACTGCTAAACTCTATAATGTAACACCTTAGCATATCTTCTAGTATTGGTATCACTCACTCGGATTGTCCATCTGTTTATGGATAGAAAGTAGTGTTGTAGTCCAAGTGATTTCCTAATTCTTTTTGAAATTTCATCCAAAATCTATATGTGAATCAAGGATCTCTATCCGAGATGATAGAGGAAGGAATACCATATGGTCTTACAATCTCACTAATGTAAATTTTTGCCAGTTTGATTAATGGAAAATTAGATTTTACTAGTATAAAGTGTGCAACTTATGTTAGTCTATCAATCATCAACCAAATAGAATCATGTTGCCCCCTGGTGAGTGGTAAGCTAGATATAAAATCTATAGTGATGTGGTCCCACTACCATTCAAGTATAGTAATTGGATGTAGCAACCCAAAAGGAACCTATTGTTTTGCTTTTACTTACTGGCATGTTAGACATTTTGTTACAAAATATGCTATTTCTCTTTTCATTCCAAGCCAACAATTAATTGCCTTTAAATCTTGATACATTTTGTTACTACTTGGATGCATGGCGGAACTACTGTTATAAGCTTGTACTAAGATATTCTTCTTTAATTCTGCCTTATCTAGGACATACTCTTCCGTTGTAATATAAGCGTCATCTTTACCAAAGGAGAACTCACTGCCTTTTCCTGATTGTATTTGAGAAATGATGGAGGCTAAACATTCATCTTATCTTTGTGTGGCCTTCACCTGTTGTAACCAATTGGGTTTAAAATGCATTTAAGCTATCATTACTCCATCCTGTGCTGTGGTCAATCTAATCTTCATAGCTTTTAAAGGTACTAAATGTTTCCTTCTGAGTGCATTTTTTACAAAATTTGCTTTTCTAAGATGGCATCAATTAAACAATTGTAATCTTTGATGAGCTTAAACTAATGCCTTTGCCTTAAATTGAGTTCTTTCTAGGTGGATAGGTATTTCAGACTCTTATGATCAATGTAGATGTAGCACTTTTCCCCATACAAGTAGTGCCTCTAAATTTTTAGTGCAAATACAATTGTTGTTAATTCCAAATTATGAGTAAGATACTTCCTTTCATGAGTTTTAAGTTGTCTAGAACCATAAGCTACAACTTTGCCTTCCTGCATTAATACACATCCTAACCCATCTTTAAAAGCATCATTATAAATAACATAAGGTTTGCCTAAAGTGGGTTGTGTAAGAATATGGGCTTCAGTTAGCATATTTTTCATCTTTTAAAGCTTTCCTAGCATCGATCAGTTCACTAGAACCTAGCATTCTTTTTTAGTTGCTTGGTAAGGGGAGCAACTATCATAGAAAACCCCTGTACAAATTGTCTATAATAGATAGCTAAACTAATAAAACTCCATACTTCAATGACATTTTAAAGTGGTTTCCACTCTAATATAGCTTTGATCTTTTTGTGGTCGACCTTGATCCCTTCTACTAATACCACATGACTAAGGAGGGTAATATCATTAAGCCAAAAGTCACACTTGCTGAATTTGGCATACAATTGTTTCTATCTCAATGTCTATAGCACAATTCACAAATTTTCATCATGTTCTTCTGGAGTTTTTGAATACACTAGGATATCATCAATGAATACTACCATGAACTGATCCAAGTATGGATAAAAGATGCAATTCATCAAGTCCATGAATGTCACTAGTGTTTTAGTGAGGTCAAATGGCATGACTAGGAATTCATAATGACCATATCGAGTATGAAAGGCTATCTGATAAGAATATAGATAATCAATCAACCAAATAACTTCACAAGAATGGAAAATGTAAAACTGTATATTGATGTATTAAGAAATCAATACAGTATAGCTTTTTCTTTCTTTCTAAAAAGAAAAGATTAACAAACAAAAAATAATAGCAAGGGCCCTCAGCTACAAGGAAGAACAGCCTCCTGGTTCTGTTCAATCCTTTCCCTCACTCCCTAAACACTAATAACAAACAATTCCTCCTCATGATCCCTTTACACACCTCTTCCCTTCCTTTTATTGGCTACCCCTGCATAACTAACTATTGTGCCAGCTCACTCGTTTGCCTCTCCTTCCATCTGCTTCTTGGACTTTCTAGTATAGACTCCCTACAATGTGGGCTTGTAGGCTTGGGACTCGTGACTAGTAGCACATTCTCTATCATTGCCATCGGGTGGGGGAGCAAGCTTATCCTCAAGACTGAAGCAGAGATTTCGGGAAAATTGACTTCAAAATTCCTCCTTCAATTCATCAACATTGCCTGATACATTATCGAGCTACCAGAAGCAGTAGGCTTTTAAGGAGCACTACCAATTAAAGTAATATCTCTGATACCAATACCAGAGAGATTGTTATCTGCAACATCCACAGTCGTGGACTCTGAATCCATGAAAGGGCTCTTCGAACTCTCAAAAGGTCAATGAATTAAACAGCTCAAGAGATTATGTTATGTATGAAGCATCCCTTATGTTTTTCAATAATATATCCCAATCATTCTCCACAAGAGCGTAACAAGCTGCTTTAATCTCATATTGGCTAGTTATGAATATAAGAATGTCACATGAAGCACTGGTAATCTGGATGGTCATGGCTTGCTTTACAGCAGCTTTAACATAATCTTCATAAGGAGTTTAACTCCATAAGATATTAACAGGGAA